>JAJJMC010020037.1:2093405-2136426 GCA_023531435.1 Papaver californicum
TATATATATATATATATATATATATATATATATATATATATATATATGTGTGTGTCTTCTAGCTCAACTTTCATGTTTCCTAGACGAACATTTTAATTTATTAAAACATGGTTAACAGATTGATGTTTAGTTGAGAAAAAACAATTCTATACATCTGAAATTTTCGGCTGTGTTAGCCAAACATGTTTTTGGTAGCCGAACATTTTACTTTTCACAAATCCTGTTTAACAGAGCGATGTTTGGTTAAGAAAAAAAAAAGTGTAGACGAAGTTTTTTTTTTGTGTTAGCCTAAAATATACTCTTTAGTCGAACCTTTTAATGTGAAAAATCCTGGTTAACAAATTGATATTCGATTGAGGGAAAAAAAATTGTGTAGCTGAGCTTTTTTCTTGTGTAATCCGAACAATTTTTTGTAGCCGAACTTTGTAGTTCAAGAACAAATTCTGAACCACAGAGTAATGTTAGGTGTGTTAGCCAAACTTTTCTTAATCATTAGTTTTTTTTAGATCTTGTTCTCATAAGTGTGGTTGTATGACCACTTCCCTTAATTGAAATTGGCTTCACAAAAGGAAGGTTGGGTTTATAGGCAGCCGACGGCAGGAAAATACTTATTCAAGTACGCGTATAAGAATCCTAAAGAAAATCAGTTGACAAAGTTGTGGGAGGACTTAGATAATGCGAATGTTGAAAAAATAAATTTTCGCCCCTACTCTTTTGAATCAGATGAAGAAGACCTACAGGAGTTCTCACATGTCTCGGGTTACTATGGACCATTGTTTTATCCCAGCGGTTACTCAATTTACAATCCTCGGAGAGTATTATGCTAATTTTTTTGTGTCCAAAATACACCAACCATGAATAATAAAATCTTTAGTTTGGTGGTTAAGGGAAAAAAGAACCGATTTTTTATTTTTATTCTCAAACATGACCCATCTCCGACAATAGATCACTGGAACCAAATGAAAACCTTGCTTAACTATTGAGGCTACTGAGTGTATACCTTTGAAGGATAACCCAATTACCATTGTCGAAGGATGCATGGAATGGTACCAAGGTATTACTCATGCAATTGTAATAAATAGAGGAAGTCAAACTAGTGTTGATAAGGCAAAAGAGAAGGAGGAGAAGGATAAAGTATTTGAAACTGAAAAGATGCCTACTTGTGGGGAAGACGTTGCGAAGTTATTTGATAGTATGGTATAAGATTTTTTTCTTCTCTTTATTGGTCGTGTCGTAATCAACCAAAATAATCGAGTTCTTACTCTTCCAAAATAGATTAAAGTATAGCAAATAACAACAAGTTCGTTCCCACAAAGAGGCTAGTGATTGTTAATTACTTTCAATTACGCAAGTAAACAAGGGGGGGGGGGGTTTGTTGTGATTTTAACTAAATTATACTAAAACAAGCTAAAGCAGATTAATAAAAACGAATATCAGAGAGAGAAGTATTGGTTAGAGAATTCATCGTCAGTTTTCCAACATGTTATCAATCAAAGCATATTCAACATTCATGCATTAATAACACCAATAACCCTAAAGCATCCTATCGCAGGTCTACTCCGGCAAAACTCCTAATATCATCAGAGAGGGTATCACGCCACTCTCTGAATCCTTAACACCGGATAACTTGGTGTAATGCACCACACAAGTTCAACCCAATGAAAGCAATGGTCTTTGTGAGTTGAGGTTATTCTAAGTAACCCGGCGCAAAGTGCAACTCGGATTCAACCTAGGTCAAGCTTCTACACATACTTGCATGGCAATTTTAAGTATCGTTAACAAATATGCTATACTACTTGTAACCAGAGTCCTTCGATAATTATGGATCGAAAACTCCAGTTTAGTTGTAGATATCAATGCATGCTTATCTAATTTGCAACTTAAACAAACAAGCAATCAATCATACATGGCGTTATAATCAGTAGAACATGAACGATACTAAAAACAACATGAACATATAAGCATGCGCCATTTAATTGATAGACATGTTTTCCAACTTCAGATTACATCCCTAACCAATATAGAGGGTTTAGCTCATCATGGGTTTCTCAAAACCCATGGAAAATAATCAAGATACAATTTACTCAAACCCGAAAAGATTGCGAAGAACGAGTAAGACTTTGAAACGCAGCAATGGTAGCCAGCAGCACCAACTTACGCCTCCAGCCTTTTGTGTTGTCTGTTTACGCAAGTTCTGTTCCTCTTTTCTCTTCTCCTGTTGTGTATTGTTTCACCGTGTATTGTATGTGATATGAGATCCTTCCAGCAGCAAAAACTCTCTTCTCTTTATACGTCAATTCCTTCTTTTTAGCTCAGCACAACACCGTGTATCCAGCCACTTTTCTGCCCAGCCTTTACGTGAGTTTCCTTTGTTGCTTCAAACTCTCTTGTGTATGTCCAGCTCCAACAAGATATCCACGATTTTAGTGAGTGTAATCTCCAATATTTGTTGTCCCAATTTGCCAAAAGACTTCCATGAGAAGAGCATAAGATATTCCTTATAGAACTTGAGTTAGCCACTTTTAGAATCCTAGTGGAATTAGGAAATGTGCTAAGTTCCCTTATTCCAGCCCCACATATATGGCAACTCCAAATTCTTTCCTAATCCCATATGACTTCCCCAAGCTAGCTACTACTCCACCAAGGCTAGCCACTAGTCCACCAAACCACTCTAGCACCTCCAACTAGCCACTTAGCACCTTAGCACTTGCGGTTCAGCCAACTTAGCGCCTGGGCGCTAGCAGCACAAGCTAGTTTGCCACCATGTGGCTTTGCCCATAACTTCCTCATACGAGATCAGAATGACCTCGTTCTTTCGCCGTTGGCTTCGTAATTCAATTTCCTACACTGTGGAGGGTGAAAGGCCAAAATTCAGCAGAGTTTTACTGGCTCCTCGGTAATTCTTCTCATACAGCTCCATTCTGTGGGTTTCTGAACTGTAACCTGAAAAGATAACTAAACTTCGAAAGTAATAATAATACATAGTAATTCACTCAAATATAACAAATAAGGGTCAGGAAAAACTACTTAAAATGTATGATTTATGCACCTATCATTTATGCTTTTAAGTTGTTATAAAAAACTCTTACTTTTCGGTTTAATTGTAAATAGGTTAAGGTGGGTAAGAAACTTTTAACTTTCGGTATACTTGAACTCTTTCCCCCGGGCTCTTCCATGGAAGGAGGGATGAAACTTCACTTTTGTCGCCTATAGGAGTCACACCATATTCATAGTTAACTATAATATGACGACAAGGTAATCCCATAAGCTCTTCATCATGTTACAAACACACACCTCGTCCTGCTTGGTGTCCCAATCCTTAACTTTACTTTTACCATCAACTTCTTGATATACGTATGAGACACGTTATTATGAATTCCCATGAGAAATTGGCCATTTCTTAATCTTGAAGATTGAACTTTTTTGGAATTTCTCTTCGATTCTATCAATGTTGCGAGTGCGGTAATTTTCCATATCACCAAACACGGTCACAAAATTATCAACACATCCAAAAAGATTCTTCTTCAACCGGTAGTGAGCCGACTCTACCAAAATTGTTGCTTGATTGCCTAAGTGTTTATGGTGGTTGGTAAATGCATAAAAAAAATCCATTTACCGAATATTGAGTTTAACCAAACCCATTTACCGAATTTTACTCTTAGAGTGTGCTTGAAAGTCTAATATTTAAGTCCTTAGATACTCTTAGGTTATCCCCTAGTATATTAGTGAGCATGATTAATAGAAGACATGGCAAAACAAGAATTTAGTATGCTTGACATGGAATGATATGATAGAATCTAGGGGCGTTTTAGTCCCAGTAGAGATAAAAAGAGGAGACAACGAGACGAACCGGAGAGAGTTTCCATTTTTCTTTTGATTCTTCTTTTCTTCTTCTTCTACTTCATGTTCTTGCTTTGGAGTTTCCATGGTGATTGTTGGAAGAGGCTGTAATCTTTCTTTTCTCTCTAAAAGTTTTTGATTTATCTTTCTCGAACAAAGAACATGAATAAAACATCTGAGAGATTGGTGAGACTAAGGTTAGAAAGAAAATCAGCAAGATAATTTTTGATGTCAAGTGGATTTGGTTTGCAAGAGAAGGTAAGGGGGTTTTTCCTCGATGATTTCGTTTTAAATAATGATGATAATGATTTGGATTTGATTTCATCCCCAATGCAAAATCTTAGAATTAGGGTTCTTATGAGATTTGGGGATTGTTCATAAATTGGTGTTTGAACTTCAATTCATGTAAATTAATAATAGGGGTTTGTATGGTTTTACCCGATTTATGTTAGATTGAAGAGAATTACTCATGGGAAATTTGGTAACTAGTCCAAAAAACCCGGACCATGTTAACCGTTAGTCCACCCGGAAAACCCAATTTAACCATAGGTCCAAAAACATGAAAATTACTTGACTACCCACTTGTCAAATGTGTGAATATAAACACAGTATTTGTTCGTTCTTCTCCTGTATTCTTCGTTTTCCTTGTCTTCCCGTTTCTTCTTTTGTGATCAAAAAATCCACAGCAACCACATCTCGATTATTTCAATTTCACCACTAAAACTGAAATCTATGGCACGGTTTGCCAAAACCACCTAAAACTGAAATCTAGGACACGTTAGAGAAACTGAAATCCAAAACCACCTGAAACTGAAATCTAGGGCATAAAAGCCTAATCGAAAATCAAATTGAAGAAATCAAAAAGGGTGTGATGCAAAATACACTTGTGATTCAAAAAAGGGTGAACAAAATGAGATTAGATAGCAGAAATAGTGTATGAAGTAAGTTTCCCTCTTCTCTAAAGAAAAAAAAAAACTCTCTTCCCCCTCATTTATATATGTGGTTGTGTCCCCTTTTATGAAATTGAATTTCGACTGTTGAAACCGGAACAAAAGCAAAAATTGGTAAGGAAGCTTTAAAATTATTTATGTTTATACTTCTAATTTTATTAATTTGTTGATACTAATTTTTCCTGTTTAAAACCCTAATTTATGCTTGAAGTATCAGTACAAGTCATTTTGCACTGTTGGATTCTTAAAATATTGTTGTGTGTATGATCCATCAGTACATATTGAGATATATTATGTAAAAACCTCTTTTATGATTGAATAAGCCTCGGCATATATTGATATGTATTGTTGGATACTTAGATTACATTTTTATTGGGTACATATCAATATGTACTATCATGCAAAAGGAAAAAAATGTGTAAAAATAGTATGTTCTGACATTACATATTGATATGTACTGATAGAAAAACTGACTTCTAACATTACATATCCATCAGTACGTATCAATATCTACTAGGTTTTCACTCAGTACATATCAATATCCATTGGTATGACCCATGTGCGCGCTTTCCTTTAGCTTGTGAGATCTTCAAGAGAATGGATCGAGGTTGGTTTTCTATTTTGTTTTTTCTTATCATTCTGTGTGCCATCCCTTAATGGATGATGTTAAATTGCAGCAACTGCTATGGAGTATTTGAAGAATGGGTTACAAAATCCCTCTGTTGATTGAAACGGTGATCCTTGTATACCTCGTGAATATGCATGGACTGGAGTTACGTGTTCAAAAGGACCTCGTGTTCGGGTCGTTTCTTTGTAAGTTTGGTTCACTATACTGAAACATATGTTTTGCTATGTATCTTTTTTCTTATTGGTATTTCCAAATCCTGCATCCACCAAATGAGTTTATGCCTTTTGATGCTTTCTCCGGAAACTTAACAAGTATGGCTCTTTCGGGAAATATTACGAGGCTTATTGGAAATTTACATGGCTCTTTCCATGTAAATTAATAATAGGGGTTTGTATGGTTTTACCCGATTTATGTTAGATTGAAGAGAATTACTCATGGGAAATTTGGTAACTAGTCCAAAAAACCCGGACCATGTTAACCATTAGTCCACCCGGAAAACCCAATTTAACCATAGGTCCAAAAACATGAAAATTACTTGACTACCCACTTGTCAAATGTGTGAATATAAACACGGTATTTGTTCGTTCTTCTCCTGTATTCTTCGTTTTCCTTGTCTTCCCGTTTCTTCTTCTGTGATCAAAAAATCCACAGCAACCACATCTCGATTATTTCAATTTCACCACTAAAACTAAAATCTAGGGCACGGTTTGCCAAAACCACCTAAAACTGAAATCTAGGACACGTTAGAGAAACTGAAATCCAAAACCACCTGAAACTGAAATCTAGGGCATAAAAGCCTAATCGAAAATCAAATTGAAGAAATCAAAAAGGGTGTGATGCAAAATACACTTGTGATTCAAAAAAGGGTGAACAAAATGAGATTAGATAGCAGAAATAGTGTATGAAGTAAGTTTCCCTCTTCTCTAAAGAAAAAAAAAACTCTCTTCCCCCTCATTTATATATGTGGTTGTGTCCCCTTTTATGAAATTGAATATCGACTGTTGAAACCGGAACAAAAGCAAAAATTGGTAAGGAAGCTTTAAAATTATTTATGTTTATACTTCTAATTTTATTAATTTGTTGATACTAATTTTTCCTGTTTAAAACCCTAATTTATGCTTGAAGTATCAGTACAAGTCATTTTGCACTGTTGGATTCTTAAAATATTGTTGTGTGTATGATCCATCAGTACATATTGACATATATTATGTAAAAACCTCTTTTATGATTGAATAAGCCTCGGCATATATTGATATGTATTGTTGGATACTTAGATTACATTTTTATTGGGTACATATCAATATGTACTATCATGCAAAAGGAAAAAAATGTGTAAAAATAGTATGTTCTGACATTACATATTGATATGTACTGATAGAAAAACTGACTTCTAACATTACATATCCATCAGTATGTATCAATATCTACTAGGTTTCCACTCAGTACATATCAATATCCATTGGTATGACCCATGTGTGCGCTTTCCTTTAGCTTGTGAGATCTTCAAGAGAATGGATCGAGGTTGGTTTTCTATTTTGTTTTTTCTTATCATTCTGTGTGCCATCCCTTAATGGATGATGTTAAATTGCAGCAACTGCTATGGAGTATTTGAAGAATGGGTTACAAAATCCCTCTGTTGATTGAAACGGTGATCCTTGTATACTTCGTGAATATGCATGGACTGGAGTTACGTGTTCAAAAGGACCTCGTGTTCGGGTCGTTTCTTTGTAAGTTTGGTTCACTATACTGAAACATATGTTTTGCTATGTATCTTTTTTCTTATTGGTATTTCCAAATCCTGCATCCACCAAATGAGTTTATGCCTTTTGATGCTTTCTCCGGAAACTTAACAAGTATGGCTCTTTCGGGAAATATTACGAGGCTTATTTCCAATATGACTTCTTTCACAGATATATAAGTTCTGCGAACTCGTCTTTCTGATATTGCGACAAATGATGTCACGACTAATGATCTGAGACTGTAAATGACACAGCTGGCTCGGGAGTGACAGTTTGACAGGGACCATTCCTGATCTTGGAAAACTACGATTGTTGAAGACATTGTAAGCCACATGCACAAAAAAATGTGTTGGCAGTAAAACCCTTTATACTTTATGCAACATCCGAACCGTGAAACATCGCTAGGCCCACTCTGTAGCTTTCATGGATGAAAATTGTCCAACCTACATTGGATTATATATAGGAAGTGGTTGTCTCTAACTTGTTTTCATTTGTTTATATAGGCATCTGGAGGATAACAGCTTATTCCAGATAGTGTTCAAGTAACTCCTTGGAAGTAATCTAGAAATTAGGCTTTTGCCTAAAGTCTAAAGGAGTTATCTAAAGTCTAATTTCCAGATTACCTCCAAGGAGTTGCTTGAACGTTATCTGGAATCAGCTCTATGGTGCCAAATGGTTTGGCGTTCCAAATTTTACTTTTTGCGCCAAATCATTTGGCGCACTAAAGCTGAGTCATTGGATTCCGGTTTTTAAAATTAAAATCTAATGGTTATTTTATTTGCGTCCAACCATTGGACGCTTCTATTATTAACCATTAAATTTTCTTTAAATGTTATAATCTAACAGTGGAAAATCTTCTGCGTCAAATCATTTGGCGCTAGGTTGATTCCATCTTAAATCATAAAAGAGTAAGACCTTGATTCAAAATGACGTAAATCAACTGAGATATCTTCTTTCTGCTGGAGGATATATTGGACTTACGAGTTGTACTCTTTTTCCTTAGTCAAGGTTTTTTTCCAACTGGGTTTTCTTTCTCAAGGTTTTAACGAGGCAATATATATATGTCCAACTCCTTTTCTTAATCTATCTACAGTTGTACTCTTTTTCCTTAGTCAAGGTTTTTTCCTTTTGGGTTTTCCCGACAAGGTTTTGATGAGGCAACGAACTTGAAGAAATTTGCTTAAAGAGATATTCGAAGACATTATTGAAGACAAACTTATATCTTGTTTTGAACAAAGACGGTCAGTAATTCTACTTGAAGACCAACATTATGTAATCATCTTTCTATACTTCTTTGGGTGCACATCATCAGGGGGAGAAAATCAGTACTGTGTGATGGAAATTTATGCGTGTTGTACTCTTTTTCCTTCGCTTGGTTTTGTCCCAATGGGTTTTCCTAGCAGGGTTTTAATGAGGCAATATTTGACGCGTCCAACACCATGATATGATTTGTACTCTTTTTCCTTCGTCTAGGTTTTATCACTTTTGGGTTTTCCTGGCAAGGTTTTAACGAGGCAATATCATAATACATTGGTGTCATCCAAGGGGGAGTGTTGTAAATTAATTCTTTGGTGTATTCCACCACTCTTACCCCTCTTGCACCACCACCTTATCATCTCCCCTTCCACCTCTTCACATCTTTCACTTCTTGGTAACCCCCACATTTAGTGTAATACCTTAGTTATGAGAATGCATTCCATTACTTCCTAATGTTAATGCTTTCTTTATCATTCTCTCTTGTATTAGCCTATAAATTGAGGCTCATTCCCTTATAATGTATAGTAATATCTAGTAATGAAGAATTCTCTCTTTTTCATTAATTGTGATAGTAAATGTAGATATTTAAAAAATGATAAGGTGTCCTTTCAAAGGACTATAACATCAAAATAGGTAAAAAAAAAGATATTGATAAACACAACAATTAATCGCTAGTGGTAATATAGTGTATTTTGAACTGTTCATTTTTTAATTATAATCAACGGTCACTTAATGGATGGGTGTGCATCAAAAAAAGTCATGAACTCTGTCACGAATAAACGTAGATTTAATTAAATTTGTCAAGCTAATCCGTTATATTTATTAGACGTCAATTGAATGTTTCCTTGGGTTGGGTAGAACTAATATTCAAACTATCGAGCGTCGAGGCCGGGCTAAAGTAGACCGAGTAGCGGGCGGCCTTTGAAACTTGTAAGAGTCGTGCCGTCGTGGTATTGCTTTACAGGGGTATTTTAGACCAAGTCCTAGCTCAAGATACATCGACTAAAAAATCCGCATTTCTTTTTGGGTCCTTCCACCTTCATCTCCGCGGATCTAGAAAATGTAATAACCTAATTTTTCTCCAGATTTTTCTCCAAACAATATCAAAATGCAGTCAACAAAATCCAGAAGAAAAATCACACCGATCACAAACACCACCACCGCCATCAACAGCAAAATGATCATCAGCAGCAACGGTGCCGGAGCAGCAGCAGATTCAGAAAAACTCGACGAACTTTTACTCTTCTCAGCAATCTGTAACGGTGATGATTTAGCATCATTCATTCGTAAAGCATTTATCTCAGGTAAACCAGAAACACTCTTATCACGTCTCCGATCATTTACAAAATCAAAAGAATCGGAAATCGAAGAAGTATGTAAAATCCATTATCAAGATTTTATAACAGCAGTTGATGAATTAAAATCATTATTATCAGATGTTGATAAATTGAAATCATCATTATCAGTTTCAAATAATCAATTACATTCTGTTGCATCTCCATTATTGGATTCATTAGATTCGTTTATTGAATCTAAGAATGTTAGTAAGAATGTGAGTTTAGCGATTGAGTCTGTTCAGATCTGTATTAAATTGTTAGAACATTGTGGTAGGACTAATTCACATTTGTTAAATAATAATTATTATATAGTTTTGAAATGTGTTGATAATATTGAAAGAGATTATTTGGGAAAGATTGATTCTTCGACGATAAAGTGTATGTTAGAGAGACAGATACCTTTGATTAGAGGGCATATTGAGAAAAGAGTTAATAAAGAGTTTGGAGATTGGCTTGTTGAGATTAGAATTGTTAGTAGGAATCTAGGGCAGTTGGCGATTGGACAAGCGTCTTCGGCTAGACAGAGAGAGGAGGAGTTAAGGATTAAACAACGGCAAGCAGAAGAGCAGAGTAGATTAAGTTTGAGAGATTGTGTTTATGCGTTAGAAGAAGAAGATGATGATGAAGATGTTGGTAATGTAGGTGATGATAGTGGGAGTGACAAGTTAGTGAGTAATGGTGGTGGTGGTGTGTTAGGTTTTGATTTGACTCCGTTGTATAGAGCTTATCATATTCATCAGACACTTGGTTTGGAGGAGAGATTTAAGCATTACTATGTTGAGAATCGGAAGCTTCAGTTAACATCAGATTTTCAGGTATCATCAATGACACCTTTTCTTGAGTCACATCAGACTTTCTTTGCTCAGATTGCTGGGTTTTTTATTGTAGAAGATCGGGTTTTGAGAACAGGTGGTGGGTTGATTTCTAAATATGAAGTGGAGAACTTATGGGAAACTGCGGTAATTAAAATGTGTTCTGTTTTAGAAGATCAGTTCTCTAGAATGCAAACAGCAAATCATCTGTTGCTAATCAAAGACTACGTTAGTTTACTTGGAGTGACACTACGTCGGTATGGATACTTAGTTGATCCATTGCTTGATGTATTGAGTAAACACAGAGACAAATACCATGAACTCTTACTGTCTGATTGTCGAAAATTGATCGGAGAAGCAGTTTCCGCTGATGGTTTTGAACAGATGCTAATGAAGAAAGAATATGAGTACTCGATGAATGTGTTATCATTTCAGATACAAACCTCTGATATAACCCCTGCATTCCCCTATATTGCACCGTTTTCTTCCACGGTGCCCGACTGCTGCCGTCTTGTTCGATCTTTTATTGAAGATTCTGTAAGTTTTATGTCCTATGGTGGACAATTAGATTTCTATGATGTGGTTAAGAAGTATCTGGATCGGCTTCTAGGTGAGGTTTTGGATGAGGCATTACTCAATATTGTAAAATCGAATGTTCACGGGGTTTCCCAAGCTATGCAAGTTGCTGCCAACATGGTGGTTCTGGAACGAGCCTGTGATTTCTTTTTTCGTCATGCTGCACAACTTTCTGGGATACCTTTGAGAATAACTGAGATTAAGAAAACTAAATTTCCATTGACTAGTGCTCGTGATGCAGCTGAATCAATGCTTTCAGGTCTTCTCAAAACTAAGGTTAATGGGTTCATGTCGTTAACAGACAATATTAATTGGATGGCTGATGAAGCTCCACCCAATGGAAATGAATATGTTAATGAAGTGATTATATATCTTGAAACACTGGTTTCTACTGCTCAACAGATATTGCCTGTTCAAGTACTTCAACGTGTTCTACAAGAGGTTCTGTCTCACATATCAGAGAAGATTTTAGGGATTTTGGCTGGAGATTTGGTGAAGAGGTTTAGTATAAATGCTGTTATGGGGATTGATGTGGATATACAGCTATTGGAGTCATTTGCAGAAAACCAAACTAATCTCTTTACAGATGTAGAGTCAAATCAATTGAAGTCTGCACTGATTGAGTCTAGGCAAATGATTAACCTACTTTTAAGCAATCAAGCAGAAAATTTTCTGAATCCAGTGATCAGGGAAAGGAGTTACAAAGCTTTGGATTACAAGAAAGTGGTAATAATAGCTGAGAAGATAAAGGATCCTTCAGATAGATATTTTGGAAGCTTTGGAGGAAGGGGAGCAAAGGTGAATACAAAGAAAAAATCGTTGGATGCTTTGATAAAGAGACTTAAAGAAGCACACTGACACACCCTGCCATAAGGAGTTTCGATTTACCTACTAGTTTCTTCTTTGTTTTCCTTCAGGTTTGCTAACTTCGCTTACCAGCTCTCTTCAGCGTCTGTTGTTTGTATCAGGTTGTAACACAAGCATCCTAATCACTGTGTATCTTATGTTACTCTGTTGTTTTACATTTTTGGTTTCTGTTGAAACTTACAGGCTACCTTACTTCAATACAACTTCTTAAAGTTTTACTGAAGGACTGTAATAATTGTAGCACTTAATATTATTTATTTCACTGTTATATTTTTGTTTAGCCTTATTGTTGCCTTGAGCCTCTATTCATACTTAATGGATTAGATTTTGAGGCTTGTTGAAGTTTGTCTCGTATATTTGTCAAAGAGGATGTGTTTTCAATTTAGCGAAGGATATCGTTGAGGTTTTGAGGTTCTACTATCTGCACTAACAACATCAATAATGGTGGTGAACCATGATTTGCCTGTGTCAGCAGATATTGTCAAGCTTTCAGTGTTACGTATCCCTATGAGTAGTCACTAATACAAGATCTTCAAACTACCAGTATCCCACTGGATCTTTGTTGGTGCACAGGACAAGTGGTTGTACTGGTATTATTCCATTAGCAACATATGCACATGTACAATCCTTCCTTTACAGATCGAAGACGGCATGACTAAATTGATTGTAACTAGGGCTGCACAACGGGTCGGGTTTGACTTGATCAACTGTCACCCTACCCCTGTGGGTGAAAGATTTTTTCACCCGCATCCAACCCGTCAAAAGTCGACCCGCTATTAAGGCGAGTCGGGTGCTGGTGATCAACCTTGTTTTTTTAATGTCAAAATTTTGGTATGATTGTTTCTTTGATCCTCACGTGTGCCACCTGATAAATTATTTTAACCAACATTCGATCATCTTAAAATCTAAGTCCCAACATTTAAAGTTTTACAATAAAATTTAAGTTTTAATATTTTTAGTTTGCAACTGAAACCGAAATCATCTAAGTTCAAATATTGTAATTCTACAACATTTCTCAACAAGCAACAAGGTTGTCGTCTTAGTAGCAGTGTCATCCAGGTCACCGAATAAGAATCAATCATCATCTATGATGATGGAAGAAGCAGCAAAGTTACCAAATAGCTCTGCAACAAACGAAGTGAACAATTAGAATAAAAGAAATAAAAAATACCAATTGTAAAAATAGTATAAGATAGTACTTGGTCAACAATCAATCAAAAGAAATTAAAAACCAAAAGTTAAAGAAAAAGAAAACAAGAACTATGAAGTACAAATTATACCGGACTCAAAAAGATCAACCTACTCCTCCTCGGCTTCAAGGCTAGAAGAATTTTCGTCAATTAGTTATTAATGATAAATCAATTGAATCATCGCCAACTGTTGTACTTATAATTTGTAAACTTGTGTGAGTCTCTTCGGTCTTCACTGAATCACTTTGTTATTGTTACTGTGTAGAAGAAGAAAAAGAAGGTGGTGGTGAGGGGCGAGGGGAGAGACTGTATCTGTGACTCTGTGGTGGTGACTGGCGAGGGGCGAGCGAGAGATGCATTAGATTTAGGAGAGGAGATTGTTTTATATATATATATATATGATTTATTGAATGACTGAGATTGAAGCTATCTAAGGGCTATGATCTAGGTTAGATTTAGGCGGGTGGGCGGGTGAAGTTGGGTGGGTAAAGGTATTAATCGTAGTCGACCCGTCGTAAGGCGGGCATCTAATAGTGCGAGTCATAGTCGTCCCGTCTCTCGACGGGCCGAGTCTTGACAACCACTCGAAGTTCAACCACATGAGGCAGCGAAAGCCCAACCGTGAGAGACATCACTATCGGGTTAATTTTCTGTTGCACTCCATCCTTCGTTCTCACCCATATAAGTCTGAAATTTGATTTTTTTTCTGAAAGACTTGTGAAGGATCATTCATGTACCACGTACAACATGCACAGGTGATTGCACAGAATACCACCAAATTCTATACGATTAATTGGTACCTGACACATCCATTTATGGCGCGCCTTCACTTCACGTCTTCACATGTTGCCCATAAGGAAGGTGAAGTGTTCCTTCCTTATTTTATTTTATTCAACTCAGTATTGTATACAAGATCTCATGAATGCTCAAAAACTTGGTTGAAGAAAACTGAAAAATAGAAAAAGAAGATGAGAAACCAAGTTCCACCTTCAAGTGATGAAGAATACGATAACCACAGTGATATTCTATCATCAAGTCATTCATCTTTTCATAACTGGTGGAGATCAGCAAAAGAACTTGATGAAAATGGTGATCTAAAACTTGATTACAGCCGCACCCTTATTACAGATCTTACACCAAGATTGAAAGTTATAAGAGAAATGGAAAGACTTGCTTTAATTGCTAGTACTGAGGGTCTTGATGATCTTAGACAAAAACTATTAAGTTATAGGTCTGGTGATTTTTGGTTACCAACCGGTGGACTTAAGAAAGAAGAGATGGATATTTCTCCAATTATTACAATTCTATTAGTTGGATTCTCTGGTGCTGGCAAAAGCTCTATTGTGAATCTTATGTATAGTGTTCTTGGTAGATCTGGTCTCATTCCTTTCACTCATACTTCAGGTATCTTTCTCGTATTGAATCACTCTTCATCTATCGAAATTCAGAAAAACTGACTATTGATTTCAAATGAATGTACAGCAGGGGTGTCGTCAGAGTATAAAACCATGTTCATGGAAGAACACAATGTTTTAAGATCTATGAGCAGTGGGTTTTGTGTTTACGACTCGGTAGGTTTAGATTACAGTCAATTAGGTGAGAGTCTGGAAGGCGTAAATGATTGGATGGTAGCAGGAGTTCAGCATCACCAACTCTATCGTAGACCAAGAGTAGAAGAAAGTTCGATGCCGGAGCCTACAATGCCGTCAACATCTAGATTTGCAAGAAGACGAGTTAACTGCGCTGTGGTGGTAGTGAACATTGCAGAGATTTACAAAGCATTATTAAATGGCGACTTGAAGCCATTGGAGTCTACTAAAGAACTCCTCGACTCAACTTCTATAAGAAAATCCAGTAAGCATTTCTATTTCTTTCCTAATAATAATACTCCATATGGTAGCAGGCAGCAGCTAAGAGGAGTCGAATCCATGACTTCGGGGCAAAAACCACAGATGTCCCATTTGTTATTGTTGGAGGCTCAACTAAATCTAATGGATTACTCGGGGCCATGTAAATTTAAACCCCAGTCCAGTTTCTGCTAAGGGCAGTCCAAACTTTTAGGACCCCTTAACCGAAAGTTGTCCATGGACATTCTTCTACCAAAGCTACTGAGGTGGACCAAAAATGTTAGTCCATCCGTAGGTTGTGATATGGAGCCTTCCACCATCCTAGAATTTAAGAGGGGTGTATATTTTTGTGAACATGTGGATCCTAATTAATTTTTTTTTTTTAAATAACATTTTGGTCTATATTTAGACTAGATTTTTTGGTCTACGTTTAGTGTTTTCGTTTTTCTTTTTAATATGTAATTTTATTATTTCACTGAAGTCAGAGGTGTGGTGTGATGAGTCGGGCTTTTGACACCTGATTTAAACAACTTCACATTAAAAGGTATCTATCGAGTCTTTTTTTTTCTTTTTTTTTTTAATGAAAACTAAATTCAGATTAAATAAGATAGGTTTGCTCCACTAAAGGAGCTACATCATCATCCATAGCACTAATATCTTTTAGAGCAACATTTAAGACATAAACTGGTATCTACTGGGTCAGATATACTAAAATAACAAAACAAACTATTTGACATCTGATTTGGATTGAGTTAGAATTAGATGTACACATAGATCTAAACAAACATGATGTTGGTCTATTTTAAAGGGTTGATATTTGAGGGTTTTTTTTTTTTTTTTTTTTTTTTTTTTTTTTTTTTTTTTTTTTTTTTATTTTCTTTTCTTTTGACAATTACAGATGAAGACCCAATCTTGATCATGACACACGGCGATAAGTTGACGGTGGAAGAAAGGATCGATGGTCGGATTAAGATATGTGAATTCTTGGGTGTATCAGAAACAAGTGGGGCATATGACATTGTATGTTTAACTGAGCATGGGATTTTGGCCGAGGAATCAGACCCAATTACTGCATATGCCTTAACTGAAGCAATATATAGGGCATTGATATTCTCAGACATGACTCATTCACCAAAGAGAGCTTTCATGGACTGCTGTTTAGATTTTCTGGATTTGATTATTTGTTTTATAGCAGGTATTTTCACTTATCTTGCTC
This sequence comes from Papaver californicum, assembly GCA_023531435.1. Classification (NCBI taxonomy): domain Eukaryota; kingdom Viridiplantae; phylum Streptophyta; class Magnoliopsida; order Ranunculales; family Papaveraceae; genus Papaver; species Papaver californicum. The sequence continues at coordinate 2,109,665 of JAJJMC010020037.1, forward strand.
ATTTCTTTACACAGTTGGCTGATCCCAGTAAACTCAAACGTAGGTGAAGGGAAGAAAGAGGGTGCAATTCAGACTATTTAGTTAGCTAGCTAAGTTATGTGGTTTGTGGTTTGGATATACTTAATGAGTGTTTTTGCTATTTCTAGTTGTAAAGCCTCCTTTAAGAGGTTTTAGAAACCAGTTGAATGAAACTAAAAGGCTATACAAATAATGGTAGTAACTGAAAGATGATAAGATTGTAACTAACCTACCAGATTTCTACAATTCTGCATCTACTGTAAATTCAATTACAGAACTTCATAAAACCATTAGACAAGCAATAAGATATAATTTACATTAATGGATCTCAGCAAATTCAAAATTTAAGCCAAACACACATCATAGAAATTGAAAATCACATGTTTCTCCGTACCAAGATAATGAGATGATAAGATAAAAGATAAAAGCATGCACAAAGTAATACTGAATATGGCTTTGTAGTGACTGGTGCAGAGATTGGATAAACCATTTGAAATTCAGAAAGGGCAGAACATTTTCACGACATCGAGTTTGAATTTCATTTATGCATAGTTTGTAAACATGAGCACTAAAACATTACAAGAAGCATTTAAAAAATAGGTAAATTCAACAAACCTCAGACGATATTAGTCATCTGACCCTTTTGCTTCTGCTACTCGATCGCTGTTATAATCGAGCAAACACAGCGCTAAAATCTCTTGTTATTGACTTGCACTTCTCTCCAAGAGCTTTCAAAGACACAAAGCTATTCATGTGAGGCATTGCTTCAATCAAGGGATGGCGATCATGGTCAATGAAAGTATTTGTGATAAGATCCATTTTTGTTTTTTAAACTCTCTGGTTTGGGAATGATAACAAATGAGAGTCTCATAATTTGACCGCAACAGAAGTTTTCCGCTCAATGTCAGGGAAATTGGCCAGTAAAGATCCATAAACTAATCGGATCGACATGATAGCCAAAACATATTTTCCCACTCACTGATCTCCTTCTTAAATGACCATATATAAAGACGTTTACTTTGATGGCCGTCAGCAACACACAACCGCACTTCCAACGCTTGCAGAGTGAAAAAGTTTCTCACACTGGATGAACACAAAGTGGTGGCGGGAGCAAACTGAACTTCTCTTCTGCCAACTCAAAGGCTACAATATTCCATTCTTGATCCACCCAATGAAGAGCACTATTCGCAAGGATACCACGACGGTTATAAATCATCGTCAGGTCCTTATACAAACAGGTGCGATGATTTGAGCGGACAGCAAGGCAACAATCATAACGCTGAACTACCAAGAGTATAAACCTTAACTTGACCCTTAGGTTGGTCTAATCCTAGTCGGGCAGCAGCATAGTAGATTCTAACAACTTTATATTCATCATTGACAGAATTGTATCCGAATCCACTAACAATATTACCAACGAAATAAGTTGTTTTCTTAAACTCAACATTGTTCTTGTTTTTCGCCATGATCGTGAATCCTGGAAGACTAATTTGTTCTCCTAGGTTGGGATTACATATGTATATAGGATCTGCAATGTGGTGTGTATAAGGTATAGAGAAACAGATTAAACCATTACAAGACCCTACAATTGCACTTGTCCCACAATGCTTTTTAATATGAGGATGGTTTACCATCTTAATTTCCGTACAGGGTTTTGTATTCTCAAAATACTCCCCACTTTGAATCTGCCTTCTCCCCTCTTCAGTTAACCTCAGATCTGAGATAGTACCGAGTAGGGCTGCACATACCCGACCCGCACCCACCACCCACTTTGAATCTGCCTTCTCAAAATAGACCTTCTTACATAAATAGAAATCAATAAGTATCGCCTAACCTTGCAATGCCATAACCTATTCATTACCAAGCTTATTCTATATGTCATAGTTTCAAAGCAAATTTCTATAAATCTAAGGGAACATCAATCCAATAATGACAAACACTCTTATGCAATAAAAATCAAGGCCTAATTCTCGCGCAATATAATCTGCTCACTACCAATTTCATTTTGAAACACCAGTTTATATTAACTATCCCGAGCATTTACTGAGAATTTTAGTGTGAGAGTTAACCTAGATAAAGACAATAGGCATTCAACATCAAACGAGAAACATCAATACAATCTTGCAGACATACAATGTTTTTCAAATTCTTTATAAGCTATCCCCATTTACTATAGGGAGAATATACAAAGAAAAAAATAATTAGAAACAAACCATACTAGAATCTGGGTACAGTGTTTACAGACCTGCTGACACTAATCCATGCAATGTGATGATACCAATTACAACATTTTGATGATTAACGACCGGCAGAAACTGCACCGGCGATGGTGGAGATTCCATCTTCTGCATTGCCTCCACTGCCATTGCCTCTGGATCGATAATTCTGGGGTTCCTGAACATCAAAGAATAGTTATATGCATTTATGAAAAGGCAGATCATATCTTAAGTTAACAAAACTTTAACAACCAATGTGTCTTTACCTGTTGCACATTTTGCCAACGGTGAGCTTGAAGATACCTTCACCGCTCGCTTTGAGTGTTCGCCGCAGATCCCCATCTGTGAACGTGCCGACTAGATGGTGTTCGTCGTCGATAACTAGTAAACAGCCACATCCTTTACTCGTAAGTTCCACGAGTTGATCCATTATCATATCACCTTCCTTGCATAACGGAAGTTCTTCTTGCTTCTTCATAACATCCTTGACCTATACAACAAATAAATGGTCCACTAAGTCAAATCTCCATTATCCTAAGGAATGGGTATCATCTAGGTCCATAGAACTGTGATCTATGGAAACAAAAATCAGTGATGACCCAAACATACCTTTACATTGAATTCGGCAATATGAAGGTCTTTTTCAATTATAAATGAATTATTAGTTAACAGAATAATTTGAAATCATTTAGCATTATAAAAACCGAACTGGCCAAATAGGAAAATTTTCGTTGAAATCCTGAATTCTCATAAATCAGAACTAACCAAGGAATGAAACCAAAATTGAATAGCACATTCAATATGATCCTTCAAATTGAAAAACTCGATATTATCATTCTAATCATATCTTGATGACATAAAGATACCCAATATCTTTACATCGACATAATTAAATACAATCTTTTTCCTGTGTTCGTCATCTGTTGGTATGAACTCTAATAACTTTCTACATAACCCACACATGCATTGTCAGTTCAATAGTATTGTTCGTTAACTGTTGACAATTTAGTGCAAACTCTAATAAGTTTCTAGTTTCTACATAATCATAACGTGCATTATCAATTCAATAACGTTGTTCATTAACTGTTAGCAATATAGCAAGACCCTAATAACTTTCTATGTAATGAACATGCTAAGTATCTCGATTCAATAGTGTTGTTCGTTAACTGTTGGCATGAACTCATAAACTTTCTATTTAACTGACACAAACATTATCTCAATCTTATAGCATTGTTCGTGAACCGAATGAAATCTGATAACTGAGCAAATTCTATTAATGTATTGCTTTAACTTCAATTATTAACTCAGATTCACATCATGATACCTATATACACAAATACATAAAACACCATGAGAGTTTTTTTTTTCTTTTCTCATCCCTACTTCTTCTAACTCCTATGTGACCAGAGAAACAGATCTAAATCATCTACAATTCATTCATTTCAATAAAACATAGATTGAATACAAACAAAATGATTGAATTTGATAATTAGAAAACCCCCAAACCTTAAAAATGAGGCTTTTCCCAATCCTTCCAGCAGGATGATTAGCAGCATATCCATCTTTAGACAAATTCTTAGCACTCATCAACGCAATCGCAACCGTATCACCAAAAACCATTTGAATGGCCGTACTGGTAACAGGAGCTAAATCAAAAGGACATAACTCCCTCTCCAAAGGTAAATGCACATTAAAATCACAAACACCAGATAACAAATTCCCTTGATAACTAGTAACAGAAATCAAATAGGCTCCTTTAGCTTTAGCACAAGGTACTAATTTCATTAATTCTTCAGTATTACCAGATTTACTAAATAATACAAGAATATCAGATCTTGATAATATACCTATATCCCCATGTAATGCATCTGTTGGTGATAAGAAACTAGATCTAATACCTAATGAAACTAAGGTTTGTGAGATCTTTTGTGAAACAAATCCTGATTTACCAACACCACTGAAAAAGATCGTTCCTTTTGAATTTAACAAGGTTTGTGTAAATGTTAAGGTTTGTGATAAATCCAGGTTTTGGAAAAAGTAGTTTAGGTATTTTTGTTGTGATTCGAAGAGGATTCGTAAATCTTTTGGGTTTACTGATGATTCTTCGGAAGAGGAATTGGTAAAGAATGATAGATCGTCTGCTGATGATAATTGAGGTAAAGATCCCATTTTTTTTATTTCTTTTCCGAGAGAGAGTGATGAGAGAATGAAAAGGAAAGAAATGAAATGAAATTCCGCGGCAAATTTATTGACTGCCCGGTGTTTATTTTTTTGATTAAAGACACAATCTTAGTATCTATGCCAATTCAAGATTTGATAGTTTAAGTTAGCATGTGCATTTATTATCGGTTAGTCAAAAACAATTTATCGGCCGTTCAAAGTTTGGTCAGTCAAAATATTTAGCTTCGGCCATTATCTGTCAGTCAACCGGTTAGTAAACTTGATGGACAGTAATCTCGATCTCTCTGTATCGTATCTATACACGTGAAGTTACCAGTGAAGTATCCAGCCGATACAATACCAATGCATAATAAGGGGAACCATCTTTCGTCCTCCCGCTTTGTTCCACATGGTTGTAATGACTTTTTTGGGGTCTGGACCTGGTAGTGGTGGATTACAGTTGCAAGTTAGATGTGCTAGTTATGTACACTTCACTCCTTATATAGTAGAGTTGCAAGTTAGATGTGGTACCTTCCCCGTCAAAATTGAGTAAAAAAATTATGCTTTCAATTCTAAGAAAGAGTTTGGTCCTAATCTCCAAAATATTCGTAACAAACATTTAAAAAGTTCAAAATGAGAACTAAGAAAGTGCTCAACTTAGAAACAACATAAATAGAGAGCATTAGCGGTTAATCTTCTTAGGCAAAAAAAATTGATAGCATTTATACTGCTTTTTAGCAAGATAAAATTACCATGTTGGTCTCTACTGACGATTTATTCACTCGTAATCCACTTATTCGATTCAAGCCATCTGTAGAAAATTAGAGTTCAGACGAGCGTAAACCAGAAAAAGTGCAGATAAACTTTAAAAAAGGAAATCTGAATGAAATATAACCTGCAAATATCTTGGCTTTCTTGTGATCACCCTCAAGCTTTCCAACATTTTCCTGCAATGCAACATAAGCTGGAGCACGTATAAATCCAACTTGTCGCATCCCACCACCTAAGGTTTTCTTCAAAATTTTAGCCTAAAACAGTTGCACATGCATTAGTCCAAAATTATTTGACAGAGGAGAATTTTGTTATTAATCGAAATTCTTATTAATATACCTTGGCGATAAAATTCTTTGAACCAACAATAACAGATCCAATAGGAGCACCCAGACCTTTGGATAGACATATCTGGATCGCACATTCAAAGAGCATATGAATTCTGTTATTAAGGAAGAGGATTATGTCATATCTAACAACGGTGATCAAACAACCAAAAAAAACAAACGAAAGACGAATCAAAAGGGAAAAATAAAGCTTACTAAATAACACCCCTACAAGTTTATGAGTTTTAGTGTTGGAACTATGCATGAGTCGTTAATTATACAAAAACTTGTAAAAAGAAAAGGAGAAATATTTGAAAACCTTCACATACCTGTTAGAGTATCTGATTACACATGTGTGGCTTGTGCACTTGTATTTGGCATGCTTGGCCGTTAGGCTTATCTTAGCATAAGAACATTGCACATGTTAGCAATGACTAGTTTGTTTTCTTTCTGTTTTCTTGCTTTATAAAACTCATTGTAAAGAGTTCTTTTGAGTAATGAAAAATAACAAACTACATTCTTTCAAGATTTCTTTGCAACCTTTTCATGGTATCAGAGCTATCTTCTCTAAAGAGTTGATCCTGATTCTTTTTCAACCAAATCATTAACAATGGAGAATTTTGCTCCAGAAACTTTTGTGAACTCACAGACAACAAACACTACAACAACAACAAACTCATATCAACAACAACATCAAATTCAATTACCTTTTCAGAATATCTGCAATTTTGTTTCTTTAAAACTGGACTCAAGCAACTACCTTCTTTGGAAGCACCAATTTGAATCCATCCTCATTAGCACAAATCTGCTAAGATTTGTAGATGGGTCCTATCCTGTTCCTCCTCAATTAGTAATGGAAAATGGGGTTTCAACAACCAACAGTGAGTACCTTTTCTGGATTGCTATGGACAGATTTGTAATGTCTGTTTGAATGCAACATTCACACAAACAATCTCTGTTGGGGTTCTTGGTCTGTCAACTTCAAAAGAATACTGGGACTATTTGAAGACAGAATTCAATCTCCAGTTTTTTACAAGAAAAAAAATCAATGCTTAGAGGACAAATTCAGTCAGTAAAGCAAGGTAATTCTTCAATTCTTGAATATCTGTCACAAATCAAAACTATTACTGACAATCTTGCAGCTATAAATGAGAAGATGTCTGATGAAGACATTGTCATGTATACTATGAATGGACTAAACAGAAGTTTCAACCAATTTGTAGTATCTTCACATAATAGGGAAAACCAATTCACTTTCACTGAGTTAAGACCAAGATTGATACATCATGAGCAATGGATTAAAACACAAGAGCAAGACCTGGAGGTTCAGCAAGATTTTAGTAGTTCAGTGTTTTATTCAAAGAAAAACTTTCCATCTGGCAAGTTCAATAATTCCTCAAACACCTCAAGAAACTCAGAACCAAGGTTCACTAATCCCTCAAACAGGTCTTATCCAAATCTCTCAGAGGTTGAATGTCAGATATGTAGAAGACTTGGACACTACGCTAGTAGATGCACCTGGAGATATACTCCTCCTGCACCAAGTGGAAGATCAACTCAAGCTAATTCAAAAACATCATCCAGCAAGCAACAGAATGCATTCTACACTTGTTCTGACATTGGGAATGACTGTGCACAGTTTGTGGTGAGCACCCAGTGGATACCTGATTCAGGAGCTACTGCACACATAACAAGTAATGCATCTTTGTTGAATTCTTGCAAAGCTTATATAGGGGACAACAAGGTTATGATTGGAGATGGAAAACAACTGCATATTACTGGTATTGGAGAAGCTACATTGGTTCTTGAAAACTTTGAGTTTCAGTTGAAGGATGTATTGCTAGTACCTTAGTTGACACAAAATCTCATTTCTGTGTCTCAATTTTGTTCTGACAACAATGTGTCATTTAATATGTTCCCTTGGGGATATAATATCCAAAATCTTGCAACAAATGAAATAGTTGCAGAAGGAGTAGTGCACAACAATCTCTATCCTCTACAGACTGCTCCCTCTCCTTCTGTTGCCTTCACATCAGTTCTAGCCTCATCATCAACTTGGCATAAGAGGTTAGGACATCCTTCTTCTCTTATACTCCAGAAATTAGCAGTTATTCCCTCTATTCAATTATCAGATAAAAATACTGATTTCTGTCATCATTGTCAATTGGGAAAGCATGTGAAGTTGCCTATTTCTCCATCCAAAAGAATCTCTACCAAACCTTTAGCACTTATTCATTGTGATATTTGGGGTCCTGCACCTGTTATTTCCTTGGGAGGCTACAAGTACTTTATTTTGTTCATAGATGATTATAGCAGATTTCATTGGATTTATCCTCTTGTCACAAGAGATCAAGCACTTTCATCTTTTAAACATTTTAAACTTCATAATGAGAAGTTTTTATCAAATTCCATTATCTCTTTTCAATGAGATGGTGCTTATGAGCTAGTTAGAGGAAAGTTTCAAGATTTTCTTCAAGAATGTGGCATCACATTAAGGATATCCTGTCCTAAAACACCTCAACAGAATGGTGTTGCAGAAAGAAAAATTAGACACATCACAGAAGTTGGTAATACAATGTCATTTCAAGCATCTCTTCCAAAACAATTCTGGTATGACAGTTACCTGACTGCTACATTTCTCATTAACAGATTACCTTCCAAGGTTAAAATACCCTTTACATTACTTTATATGGATCTCCCTGATTATAGTCTCTTTAGAGTGTTTGGTTGTAGCTGTTACCCAAACATGTCTTCTTTCAGAAAAGACAAACTGAGTCCTAAGTCTGTCAGGTGCACCTTTCTAGGATATAGCTCTTTGTACAGGGGATACAAATGTTTTGATAATGCAAGTCAGAAAATTTTTGTGTCTAGACATGTGACTTTTGATGAAGCAACCTTCCCATTTGCATCTGATTCTTGTTCTTCAATTCCCTCTGATGTTGATAACACTGTTCTATTGCAATTGGGTTATTCTGGCAATTCAAATTTGGGTGCTTCAGTTACTTCTGACACTCCTACTCCTACTCCATAATTGTTACCTGACAATATCTTTGACTCTATTTCTGACACTGAATCACCTTCTGCTGCTCAAGAGATACAACCAGTGTCTGGTATTCAGACAAGGTATAAAAGTGGTATTGTCAAGCCAAAGGCATTACCTGATGGATTTGTGGCTCATTATACAACTCCTCATCAGATTTCTCCTGTTTACCTTTCTACAATCACTCATTCTCCTGTTCCTGCAACTTTTAAAGAGGCTTCAAAGTCAGCAGTCTGGGTTAAATCAATGGATGAAGAATATAATGCTCTTCTTTCCAATGGCACATGGACTTTAGTACCAAGAAATTTAGATATGAATGTTCTTGGTTGTAAGTGGGTTTTTAGAGTGAAACTTAATTCAGATGGAACTGTTAACAGGTTTAAGTCAAGACTTGTTGCTAAGGGTTACTTGTAATTGGATGGAGTAGACTATGAAGAAACTTTTAGTCCTGTGGTCAAGGCAACCACTATAAGATGTGTTCTTACTTTGGCACTAAGTAGAAAATGGACTATCAAGCAATTAGATGTGTCTAATGCTTTTTTGCATGGATACTTAGAAGAAACAAAGTATATGGAGCAACCTCAGGGTTACATTTCTTCTGAATCTCCAACTCATGTGTGCCATTTGCACAAATCTTTATATGGCCTTAAGCAGGCTCCTAGGGCATGGTACAACAGGTTTAGTGCTTTTTTACTAGACCAGGGGTTCATTATGTCTACTTGTGATCATTCTTTGTTTATTTTTCATACAAAGACTGACATGATGTTGCTACTTCTTTACATTGATGATATCATATTTACTGGATCCTCTGTTGCTTTGTTAACCAAGTTCATTACACTGTTGGGGAAAGAATTTAAAATGAAGGATCTGGGCTCTTTGAGTTACTTCTTGGGTATAGAGAGTATCCAATCTCAGACATCAGATGTTTTTCTCCTTACACAAAAAAAGTATACTCAGAGCTGCTTGAAAAAGCAGGAATGCTTGATTGCAAGTTAAGTGCAACTCCAGTTGCCTCTGGACCAAGGCTCTCTGCTTACTCTGGTACCTCTCTGGTGTCTCCAACCTCATATAGAAGCCTGGTAGGGGGATTGCAATATCTGACAATGACTAGGCCAGATATCACTTATGTTGTGAGCTATGTCTCTCAATTTATGCAGTCTCCTACTGATTTGCATCTGATATTAGTGAAGCGAATTTTGAGGTATCTCAAGTGTTCTATGGGTTCTGGAGTTACTCTATCTGCTGGAAACCTCCAACACTTGACTGCATATTCAGATTCAGACTGGGCAGGCTGCCTAGACACTAGGAGATCTACTAGTGGCTGTGCAGTCTTTCTTGGTACTTCCTTGGTGTCCTGGTCATCCAAGAAACAACCTACAATCTCTAGGAGTTCAGTTGAGGCAGAATACAAGGCATTAGCTGTTACAGCTTCAAAAGTTCTGTGGATAACATATCTTCTCAGAGAACTTCAATTTCCAGTTACTTCTTTAATCACTCTATACTGTGATAACCAGAGTGCATCCAGTCTAGCTTCCAACCCAAAGTTCCATGCTAGAACTAAGCATATTGAAGTAGATTATCACTTTCTAAGGGAGCTTGTTGCAAATCAGTTTCTCCAGATTGTGTATGTACCTTCTGAACTGCAGCTAGCTGACATGTTCACTAAGGGTATGTGCACAACTCTTTTTCGATTTCTGGCAGACAAGCTTATATTTCTTACAGCTACTAAGCTTGAGGGGGGATGTTAGAGTATCTGATTACACATGTGTGGCTTATGCACTTGTATTTGGCATGCTTGGCCTTTAGGCTTATCTTAGCATAAAAATATTGCACATGTTAGCAATGACTAGTTTGTTTTTTTTTCTGTTTTCTTGCTTTATAAAACTCATTGTAAAGAGTTCTTTTGAGTAATGAAAAATAACAAACTACATTCTTTCAAGATTTCTTTGCAACTCTTTCAATACCGAAACAGAATCAGCAGCTTGTACAAGCCTGTGAACCGGAACTCCAAGAGCCTGACAGACAAAATATACTAAAAATTATGAATAAAGTAGTTTAACAAATACCAGTGTAAGTTGGTGATAACAGCCAGCAAAATTAATGATAGGCGAACTCAAACATGTACAGGTCCATCAAACAAAAATGTTGATCTAACATGTAGGTTAAAATATAATAGGCATTCAGATGGAGTATGAAGAAAGTCCTTGCAGAGCAGGATCTTTTTACTTAACAGTTGATGCGTTAAAGATACATGCTCCATCAATGTGGAGCTCCACCCCATGCTTCTTAGCTAGCTCTCCTACTTTGTCTGTGTATTCAGCAGTAATGCATCTACCACCAACACTGCAATTATAATCACGGTGACAACTAGTTGTTAGTGGAGGAATAAACAAGCATTGGTTTATATGCTACTAGGAATCACAAAATTGGTATAAATTTACACGAGTACACAAGGCACAGCGGCCAGATCCCAATAACCAAATGAAGTTTCAAAGCCTTAGAATTATGCCATCCTCAATTCCACAGCTTTAATCCTTTATTATCATGGTGTTTTTGAGGGCCACCAAAAACTAATTAGAGGCGACTAATAAAATAAAATAAAGTCATTTTGAAGTAATCTCAATACATCCCTTATCAATCTATTTTCTATAATGGCTGATCTACATTTGCTTAATTAGTGTTAATTTTGATTAATTAGGTAATTAATTTGAAATTTGTTAGTGTTAGAAAATTATTTGAGTTAGTTTTGGATTAGAAATCGAGAGTGTGTTAGATTGATTTTTCGAGTTTTAGTTTTGTACAATCGGTAGGCTCGTGATTTATTCATACCGACTGTACAATCGGTAGTTTAATTGAGTACTTAAACTACCGATTATAGGTGTCGTCCAAATAGAAATTCTCAAAACCTTCCAAAATTTCTAAATCTTCATCTTTCACAATTGGTAGAAAATGAAAATTTATATCTACCGATTGTAAACATATAATGAATTAAACTTCAAAATTTTAAACTTTGTAATCTGTAATTTAAAGATCAATTTTATGACACTCTAAGCTCTTACTCGGGTTTAACCAAACCCATTTACCAAAATTCTACAATGTTTAATTGTCTTAATGTCTTTTAACACTCTAAGGTTAGCTCAATAATAAATGGTAGTGCTCAAATGAAAGTTTGTCTTAGTTTAAACCCTTGGGTGTGTAAATAGCTATGCATACAGTTGGGCACGTGTCATATTTTTGTCAACATAAAAACTAAGAAAAATCGAGAGAAAAAGGTGATTTTTTTCATCTTCTTCCCCCTTTTCTCATTCATTCTTCTTCTTCTCCGGCAATTTTTGCATGAAAACTAAAAGAAAAAAAATTGAAATCATATATGAGGGATTCTTGTGGAGACAAGAGTACTTGAAGTTACTGTTGATTTTAATTAAGTTTTGGGAGAAAATTCTTGCCGGAAAAATAGGGAAGAACATCTGCTGGTACTTCCGTTGATGAAGTGTATGAGTGAAGAGGATTTGAAGGTGATGTTTGTGTTCATTTTGAAGAGGTTAACATTGGGTTTGTCTGCAGAGTCGAGTTGACAACAAGGCAAGGAATTTCTGGTCATATATGTTTTGGATTTGAACTGAAATCTCAGCCAAGAAATCAGTGAAGAAGTGATGTTGTTTAAGCAGAAAATATAGTTTATGCTAAATTTGATTGAATTGCTTTTTATGGTGACAAATGGTTAGATATGAAAGATTTTGGAGTTTGTACGGGATTAGCAATTTGGGTTGGGCTAAAACTTGAGTTTGCAGGTGGAAAGCTATATAGAGGAGCTGAACACAACAACAACAAAAAAAAAACCTTGTTTTCTCTCAATCTCGGTCTTTTCCCTGCAGGTGTTTGCGAAAATTCCTCTTCCAGTTCGCATAACTACCGCCAGGAAAAGTCTCTCGCTGCTGATGCACAAGAGAAGGTCTGCAAAGACTTAAAACCATGTTAAGTATTCCTTATCAATCTTTGTCTTTTATTTGTTTAATTCGACGAGTTTGTTCCGTATACGGGCGAATATGCATTTACCATGGTAGACTAGTGCAAATGAATGTTGGAATGTAACATGTATACATCGATGGCCATGTTTTGGTATCTCATTATGCCAACTTGCTCCATTTCTCATATTTGTTAGATTTATGCCACTTTAAGTTTCTTGATTTCATTATGCCATGTGGTGGTTTGTCATGGTGTAAAAGGAAGCATCATACATTATTTTCCTTGTACGAGATTTATGATCTTAGGCGTCCCATGGATCTTGGGCTAAATTTAGTCTACCTACTACCACTTATGTGGTCGTGTAGCCATGAATGGAATTACGCTACAATTCTAAACTCAACATTACAGTTGAAGGCTTAAGCCTTGGATTTCTTTACTCGTTAAGCTTAATTAATGTCGTTGAATCTGCAAACGCTTTTATTCTCTTGTGGTGTAAATGTTCTAGCTAGTGTAGGTCTGACATTAGTTTACTGCCGCCGCATGATTCATTTTGATGTGCATACCAGAAACTTGATAATCTACTTCTTGCGTTCATATTCGTATTCCTGATATCCGAGATACAAGGAACATTTTTAGATACCTTGGATTTTTCGAGTACCGGCATGTTGGTATTTACTAATGATTTATAAACCTTTAGTATTACTTGGATGTGTGGGGTGTAAAGGTAGATCTGTGTTGGTGTATGTTATGAAATCTGAAATCTAGAATAAAATTCACTTCCGATGACTGCACGGACAGCGTTTTTGGAGGCTAGTTTCAGTGTGTATTGGTGGGGTTTTAGCTAATGTTTACTTCACGGGAAATGTTTGTCGTGGTGTCTTCTATAGTTTGTCAAAAAGGCATGGTGTTTGGACTTGTAGTTTAGAAGTTACAGCTTAAAATGTACATGTAGTCGCAGCTGATTTTCTGAAGGCAGCACCTGACACGGTTTTGCCTTGTGATTTTGAACCATTTATACTTTGATTTAGGTCTGGGTTTCTTCTAAGAACTTGTAGAGGGTTGCGGGAGCTTTCAGAAAAGCTATAGCATGCCTGATTTAGTTCACTACTTTAGGAGTTACAACATGTTGGTGCTGAATTTCCTGGAAAATGGTTCGTGTCACTGTTTTTGCAGGGCTTTTATGGTGCACTTAGACTCTGAACTAGCCCTTGGAGTCTTCTAAGAAGTTGTAGATGGACTTTTCTAGATTCCATCGAGATATTATTTGTGGAATTCCATAATGTAACAAAGTCTATATGATTTTACAATACGGACACCCAGAACTGGAAAACTGAAAAACTGGAGAACTTGGTTGTATGTCAGACCTGTTTGGCAGCAACTTTAACCCTTTTAGAAATAGAACTAGCTTAAGGTCTCTTCTGATCAAATTAAGATCTCTAGATGACGATTCCAAGATGATATTAAGTGCTCCCTTCCGATATATAGATTGTTACTTGCACCTGTTTTAAGAAGTGTTGTCACACATGATATCTCTTTGTATCCTCCTATTTGTTGGTTGTTGTTTTTGAATAGAATATGTATAAATCTCCAATAACATGAATCAAGTTAGTGGTTAAAATGTGCTTGGCAAGTTGATGACATAATGCTATACTTAAGATTTTCTGCTCGAGAAAGAACATCCTGTAGTTCCTACCGTTACCTTGTCCTACCAAAGTGATGGCAATATGCTGAATTATGGTTGGTGTGTGTACTACTTTGATTGATAGCTTAATTGATCTTTGACAACTATTGTCGGTATTTCCGGGGAGGTCTGACTAGAGTTCTCGGACTAAAGTGGTACCTAAGTTAACTAGAATGGCATATCACTGAAATACTAGGTTCTCGAACCAAAAGTTATGTGTTTACCTTTAAACACCATCTCCTGTATGATCTATTTTCCATTGAGTTTATTATATGAAACTATAAATTGTCAAAATGATTAGTTAATGAATTTCCCTGGCTTAGCCTTGGATGTCTTTTAAGAATTTGTAGAGTGTCATGTGAGCTTTTTAAAATGGTAACGTGAGCCTGTTTGGTCATTTATTTTGAAGTTATAGCTTGGCAAAGACACCATGTCAATACTGTAGATTTTGGGCAAAAGGGGTACAATATAAGCTATTTCGTTGTACTTGAAATCAACTGGTAAATTTGATTGTGTTATCACAAGAATTCATTTCACATTACATGGTCATAAATATCTAGAAATTCATGAACCTTGAAATGTGGTTTTGCTTTGCCTTTTTTGTATGGTTTATGTAGTGCACCTGTTTTATGCTCTATGCATTCAAGGTAGTGGAAACTATATGCTCCTAGTATTGTTTGTGCACAGTTATGGTTTTCCATGAATAAACTTATAAAATGATGCTTCACTTTTGGTGTCTGTGAAACTGTGAATATATGTTTGAGTGGTGGGTACGGAAATGGGGTAATGGAGTCATATTTATTATTTTACTACGTTTGTTTAGTGTCTTTTAGTAAGACACCCTCAGATATTAGATAATTGATTGAACTAATTAACAGTTCCTTTAGCTTCAAGATTAAAGATTTTATGCTATGATGTTTCTTTAAGAGGTTAATTCATTGTTTACTAACGTAATGGATGATTCATGCGAAGTCTCTTTCTTTATACTTTATCTTGTAGTCTATGGTTGATCTTGAGTGGCAGGTACAATTATAGAAACATGATGATATCTTGTTCATCAACGGATAGCTACTAAGGTGATTGTTGGTGATGCGATATGCTAGGGATAGTTGTTGCTATGCAACTCATACTATCCATATTACCTATCTTACTGCTACATCTAGAGATAGTTACTGCCTTGGGTAAGCAGTTCATACTATCTTAGAGATTGTTACTGCCACGACAAACAGTTCATACAATCTATATAAGAAATGATTATTATTAAAATAGGATAGTTCAGATCATCTTATAAGAGATAGTTACTATAGAGAGGGTAGTTCATACTATCTTAACCAAAGTAGACGAACAACGGTCGTGTTTGATCCCTTCGGGCTACGGAGAGGGTACGTAGGCAGCCGTTATGCGGTTCAGCACAGCTGTTTAAGTTTGTTCATGTCATCGGGAAAGGGTTGGTTGCTGTCTGGCAGTTCATATCATCCATTCGGAGATGATTGTAACCTTGGCAGTAAGAGGTAGTTGCGGTACTGGCTGTTCATACTACCTTGAGAGATGATTGCAGCTTCTTGGAAGTTATTCATATCATCTAATGAGAAATGAAGGGTGATTGTTGGATGTCAATTCATATCACCAAATAAGATTTGGAGATGATTGTTGCCATTTAGAGGCAAATTCATATCATCTATCTGATACCTGTGACAAAAATGATTATTATCATTCCAGGAAATTCATATCATCTGAGAAGGGATGGTTGTTGCCTATTGTGGCAGTTCATCCCATCCATCTAGAAATGATCACTAATTCCTTTGAGTAGTTCATATCAAATGAAAGAGATGGTCTGTTGAGCTTGACCTAGTACTGTGAGTTGGCCCACTGGGGCTCCCATCTACAGATGGCTACTCGAAAGATCATCACTGGACGGTATTGGCTGGTGTTCGACCACCCTGACATTTTATCAGGCCTTAATTGGCTCCCATCTACGGATGGCTATCGGAAGACCGTCGCTGGAACGATGACTGGTATCCGACTACCCTGATATTGGCAACTGGCCATTCCTCACCCATTCGAAAGCAATGCTTGCTAGCTTATAAAGCAGTTTGGGATAAATCAATGAACATTGGTTTGGTAAGATCGAATTGGTCAGAACAAAATTAAAAGGTACGGTTTCTCGAGTGACGTATCGGGAAGTTACGGCTGGCCTAATGGGACGAAACCCGATCCATTGGGAGCAAAAAAAAAATTCAGGTATGTCACAAATTTTATCTTCCGATTATAATGGTTTTCTTGTCCAGGATTTTTCTTGCCACAATCGGTAGTTAGTGAACATAAATAACTACCGATTGTGGATAATTGGTAGCACGAGAAATAAATAACTACCGATTAAATGTAATCGGTAGTTTAGAAACATAGTTATCTACCGAATATGTCAATTTTACTTAACATCTAACTTCGTAATACTATTTCAACATCTGGAGAAAAACTTGTTCAAATAAATTTACTACATATTGTTCATTAAACTTGAACAAAAAAACTAAAAACATCCGAATAAACGAAACAAAACACATTATAGAAATTCAAAGTGATCAATCTCATTGATCTCATGAAATTCTTCCACTCCTTGTTACTCTCGACTTGGTCCTAGTTTCAACCCGCTTCTTCTTCTTCTTCTTCTTCTCGTTCCCTTTAGGATCAGCCTGAAGTTGACCTATGTACTCACCAGTTTCATTGTAGTATGGGTTTATGCCTGACAAGTCTTTCGCCCTTAAAATGAGTCGGGTATCCAAAACATAGATATCTGCCACAGAATCGGTTGACGAATTGATTTCAATGGTTTTGAACTCCTCTATTACCATCTTTTCCTTTCCCTTCTTTGATTGTTTAGGTAAAGATTTTGGAGCCATTTTCAATGGAGTACTTAAGGGTAAAGGGAGTAGAAGAATCGGTAGAGGAAAAGAAATGAAAAAAGTTATTGTTTTAGTTGAGAATAGGTTGAGCCATTAATCTATACGGTTATTTCTTCGAAGTTGGAGAGTTAAAATGTATTGGTGGTACATAAATGAGAAGAGGTCAGCCTCCTTATATAGATTATAGTCTTAACGACTCTTTTAAAAAAAAAAAACGCTGAGGCCTGGTGTAACAAGAGTGTACAGAAAAAATGTACACTAAGTTCGAACTAATATTAACAATCGAAAGTTCTGAGTACACTATTATCTATCGATTCTCTCAATCGGTAGTCTAAGAAATTCTTAAACTACCGATTCTAATAAGTAGCCCCAAATTGGATTTCTTATTTTTTTTTATAAATCATTTCATTGAAGCGAAAAGGCATATAACGCGTAACATTAAAGGAAATAAAATATAATAAATCAGCAGATTACACTTAAACACTTAAGCAAACCTATTATCAAACCTTCAACGGGTCGTATGACGCTTGGGACAACGTTCTTCACATATTCAGAGAATAATCAACACAAAAGGATTGTATTCTTCCACCACCCTTAGGATCTCGAAATCAGGTTGATACCTGAAATATGAACGTTTCCATCTTCTTTATTCCTTCAGAGATCTGGCAACAACTTCATCATCAGTTTCATTCCTAATTCTTCTTTCATTCACCTTAGCGGTTAAAGAAGAAAATTTTAGTACTTCCCTTGTGATTTCTATATATCGACAAAAAAGGCCTGCTCTGTTCCGGTTATTGGGGTTACCGGTTTCATTACAAAAGTTAGCATGGATATGTTCTAACCATTCCATGCTCATTGAACCATTCATCCGACGTTCATGACCCCTTGCTGGATAATGTAATACTATGTTTCGACATAGGGATAAATCTTCCTCTAGGGTAAAATTCCCTACATTACGCCTAAAATTTTCGTAAGCTATACTTATGAAAATGAGAGATTAGAAATTTTCTATGAAATGTAAAAGATATGGATTTGAAATGAGAATGATAGATATAAATTCATTTATCTATAAGTGTATCAGAATACAAATTATAGCCGTTGATCAACGGTAACAAAATTGGAATTCGATTTTTTTAAAAAATTTCAACATTTTCTACAAGCACAATCGATAGTTTAAGAAACCCTTAAACTACCGATTATGATAAGTAGCCCCAAATTGGAAATCGATTTTAAAAAAAAAAAATCAACATTTTGTACAAGCTCAATCGGTAGTTTAAGAAATCCTTAAACTACCGATTATGAAACGTAGCCCCAAATTGGAATTCAATTTTTTTAAAAAAAATTTAACATTTTGTACAAGCACAATTGGTAGTTTAAGAAATTCTTAAACTACCGATTATGATAAGTAGCCCCAAATTGGAATTCGAATTTTTTTAAAAAAAATTCAACATTTTGTACAAGTACAGTCGGTAGTTTAAGAAATTCTTAAACTACCGGTTATGATAAGTAGCCCCAAATTGGAATTCGAAAAAATTTCTTAAAAACTTTCAACATTTTGTACAACCACAATCGGTAGTTTAAGAAATCCTTAAACTACCGATTATATTACTTTCTGACATAAACAAGTAACATTCCCAAAATCAGTATATTAACATAAGCATTTACTTTCGATTACAACCAAGCTATTAGAATATATTTAAAAATTTCTCAGAATCGGTAGATAAAGTTAAACATTTACTTTTGATTACACTTTGGACTTAATGAACTCATAGCTTTCAATAAATATGAATTCTTCTCCTTTTTCCTGATAGTAGTGTGTTTTTACGAGATCCTCCTACACATGCATAGAACAAAAAGAACATAATTCATCAAGTTTACTATGTTATTATTGGAAGATCTTAGAACTCATCATACTTAAAAGATGCTTACAACTTGTTGGATCGACAAGCTTGAATGGGTGTGGTTAAAGATCCATTGTTGTATAGCTATATAATCAGCTATCCCTATTCGAATAAGTTGGTACCTATCGTGAATTTGTTCAAGAGATCTTTTCTTTGGATTTCCATGATCTCGCACATATTTGATGTAGATCCTCCCCAAAAAGGTTCCGGGTGTAACCCTTCCAGCTATTACATCTTCACGTAGGGTTTCGTTATACCATGTTTTGGTTATAGACAAATCTTCAGCTGAGTCAAATGTTGTCATGCTTGTAAGTAGAGGTATGGAGTGAGTTACAAAAATGAGATGCTTAAATGAAATTTATACAGGGTATGAAACTAGGTGTGTGTGGTATTTGGTTGAGAAAACTGGTGTATTTTTAGGAAAATTTCAAAAACTAGCCGTTGATTGTACTTTCATTCTAAATAATTGCACAACTTCCTCAAATATCAATAGTCATAAAAGTAAACAACAATCGGTAGTTTAAGAAATCCTTAAACTACCGATTATGATAAATAGCCCCAAATTAGAAATCGAATTTTTTAAAAAAATTTCAACATTTTGTACAACCACAATCGGTAGTTTAAGAAATCCTTAAACTACCGATTATGACAAGTATCCCTAAATTGGAAATCAATTTTTTAAAAAAATTTCAACATTTTGTACAATCACAATCGGTAGTTTAAGAAATCCTTAAACTACCGATTATGATAAGTAATCCCAAATTGGAAATCGATTTTTTTTAAAAAAAATCAACATTTTGTACAACCACAATCGGTAGTTTAAGAAATCCTTAAACTACCGATTATGATAAGTAACCCCAAATTGGAAATCGATTTTTTTAAAAAAAAATTCAACATTTTGTACAACCACAATCGGTAGTTTAAGAAATTCTTAAACTACCTATTATCATAATGTGAGGCCTAGGTTCTTCTTGGACATAACCTACTTGACGCAGGACCCTAGAGGCATTGTAGATGACATATCATGTTGGATGCCACAAGGGTCCAAAGTACAACGCCAACTCAGACCTTCACGGTATATGACCATCAGATAGGTCTTCCCTGTAGGGATCAAAGCATACATCTCTGGATGTCATTGAGTCAAGTTTCCTCCTCAAAGTTATCAACTCATGCTCCTTGAACCTTGAATGGTTGCCCGAAAAGATGAATTTGGTGCCTCTGGTAGTGCCTCTCTCCCATGTCGGGTTCTCTCTCGCCAACTCGAGGGACCGAAAGTGATCATATATCCAAGACTAGTGTACATATCAAACCAAGTATGAGAAAATTGATTCTTAAAAGAATAAAAACTAAATAACAATCAAACCATCAATGGAGTTACTAAAATACATGTAATAAGCTCACGTTCCCGGCTATTTGTCTAGTCAGCTGTCGGGATGCCTTTCTCATCTCTTCCATAAAAAACGCAAGACATGCGGTGCCCCACGAATAGTCTTGAACTTTGTGGATGGGATCCAAAAGTTGAAGCAGGTTGGCGTCAACCCGGTTTCCACTAGCATTGGGGGAAATTACACATCCCAAAACGCACAGAAGATATACAGTGGCTGCAGCTCTGACCTGGTCATCGTTGAACTCTGGGTTGGCCTTTTCTTTATCCAAGGTGCCTCTGAACCTTTTCATCAGATGAACCATGCTGAATTGCCTGGTTCTGTAAGAAGTGCACCGTCCAAACTCTTCATTGGAGGTTTCTCGGTCCCAACCGAAGCATTTCTCGGTGTAAGCATAAAGCTGGTCCCAGCTTAACTGCTTCACATAGTCAAACTTCACAGCCGTACCATGGTCGGTGAAAACTAGAATCTGCACCACATCATCGGGTGTGATGGTCATCTCTTCCCACGGCATTGTGGAAAGTATCGGTCTCAGGATAATACCTCTCTCATCTTGCCTTAACAATTGTGCAAATAGGAAAAGTAACTATTTTCCTGAAACGGAGGGAATATATGTTTAACTTACAAATTGCATAAGAGTTTGGGTTCTGCGTCCTGAAATACGTCGAGTCCTATTTCTGCCCTGCATAAGGAGGGGGAAATGAATTGTAAAATTGAATCTGGGTGGGTGGAAATTAATTTTAGAGGGAAATTAAGATGTCAGGGTCTTTAGTTTGTGGGAATTTGGCACGTGGGATTCATCTATTTGGGGCTTGGTGTCACGGGCTAAGATTTTAGACTAGACCGTGCGGTACTTGAACTCTTCAAGTAAGCCTAAAAGAACTCAAACAGATAAGAGACTTAGAGATTTTAAGTGGGAGAGTATTTGATTATTGAAGAGAGAGAGTATTACAATGCTTAGAAAGCTTGTTGGTGGATGATTTGAGCAAATGAGCTCCTCACCTTATATAGTGTACAATGGAGGATTCTAGAATATGTTCTAGAATCATCATCTTCTAGAGTATTCTACCACTATCATGAATATACAATAAAATATTATATATACAAGAACATTCTAGTATGTTGTGGACTTCCCTAATCTTCTAGGTCCTTCCAATGGACCTAGACTCTTGTCATGGGCCAACCCAATATGTGGAAAAATGGGTGGGCCGTGACATTGGGCTCTATTGCCGTAACCTTGATCATGACCCATGGTGATATGACGTATGAATTCTTGGGTTTGGGTGTATCAGAAACAAGGGGAGCATATGACATTGTATGTTTAACCTGGACTAGTTTTAAACCTACCCGGTTTATTTTAGAATTATCAAATTTTATTTGACAAGGGATAAGAGATGTCTAAAAAAAATAAAACTACTAAATTACCTTTACTAGATAAAATTATATTGTTATCTTTATTCCTAATACTTGCAATCTATTTTCATTTTCCTTAAAACCAATTAAAAATAATAAATATTTTTTTTTACTTTTTTTTTTCTGATTTAATTTTTTAAAAAAATTTAGAAAAAATTTAGGTTCAAGAACAATCGGCTAATAAGGCACTTACATGATGACCGATTGTTTTTTATGTTCTTGATCCATAAAGAACATCAATTCGGAATCAGCATACATTCTTCATTTTTGTGGCCGATTGATCACAATCGACGGATACGATCCTCCACATGTATCGATAGTTAAAAAGAAACTCAAAAAAGATAGTTTTCTGCATAAAAATACGTCCACAATCGATGGATAAGGTCCCCCGGTGTGCAGATTGTAAGAAACTCGAATTCAAAAGTTCTGCAAAAAAAATGCTCATAATCGGTGGATATAATTGCACTTATCCGCCGATTCTAAACTTGACATTTTCTTCGACTGTTTTGCTCATAACTTCTTCGTTCGACGTCAGAATGATATTATTCTTTTTGCGTTGAACTCGTCTTCGTTCTCTATATGATAGAGCTAAGAATTCCTGGATTTGGACAAGTTCCATTTGATGTCTTACTTCCCTAGATTTACGAAGGCAGTAAAGAAAAACCCGATATGCCCCACGAAGCTCCAGTATATGAACCCATGGATTCCGCGCCTCAAAGTAATTCTCGGACCTTCGGATGAAAACATCTTTGGCACGTTTAAATTTCAGAGATTCCTTGTCAAAGCAGCATTACGAGAAGCATATATAATCAGCGATGAAGGAAGACTTGAAGTGAGATTCCTTTGCAACCACCAAACAAGCCTTAACCAAGCGCGCCACTCCATGGCAACATCAAAAGAAATTTTAAAGGAATCAACTTCCTCGGCAATGGAGGAATACTCTTGAGTAGAACCTAAAATATCGTCCCCAGAATGCACCTACATGAAAATACAAAAATCTTAGAACACGTAAAAACAAAAAGGCAACAAAAAAAGCGACGGGGTATCACATATTGAACATCGGGAAGAAAGCCATTGAATACCCCTTCAGTGTTCATAAAAGCAAGGAAGGTCTAGTGTATTTTTCAGATATCTAAACTTTCCCACTGGAATGACATGCTCCATTGATGGGATTTTAATTTATACCACAAGAGCACGGCTGTCGATGAGACAGTATGCAAGTACGGTTCATTCCACAGGGATTTCAGAAATTGCGATTCCTAGTTTTAATTAATTTTAATGCTAAAACAAAGAAAAAAAATTGGAATGATTTTTACTAATTTAATTAAATAAAATAAAAATATAAAATAACTATACAACTTAATTAACCAAGATAAAGAAAGATCTAGAGTTTTGGATTCCACTACTTCTGATGTTGGTAATTTAAACTTAATATCCTAAACACAATATTCTCGTATTACTCAAAACCTTATTGAACTCAATCTCATATTTTAGAAAATATAACGTTTTAAAATTATTTATATCACTTTCGTCATCTCACAAAGATATAATCTCCTTCGTTTATAAAAGATCAACAACCTAAAGTCTATTCAAAACAATTAAATCGAAGCATATTTAGAAGAGAAATTATTTAGTCATTAAAAGCACAAATAAAAGAGAGTAATTTATGTCTAAGAAATTAAATAATAAAAATACACATCAAAAAAAGTTTCATCCTCTACCCCAGAAAAGAAGATTAGCTACTCATGGAGTTAAGAATAAAGGAAAGTTGATTAGCCAAATTAATTTATTGAATAGTAAAGCTCACTATTTTTCTTTGATTTTGCCGAAATACGACACATCTCATGAGCAGTAATAAAGAACAGACAACTTGCATTACTGAAAGAATAAAACTTTCTATTTAATATACGACAATCTTTGTTTGATTTAAACTTATAATTGTCGCTTTCACTGTTGAGAGAGAATCGTCACTAAATCTGTTGATTATGAAAAGAAAGACAACAGTTTTTAACGACAGTTCTTCTCTGTGTTCTGTTCTGCATCCTCTTCTTCCCTGAGATAGGAGAATGATTCTGAAAATTTTCTTCTCTTGATTCTGGCCAAGCCAGCCTCCCACCGACTTCCCCCAACTCCTCTTTTTATGCTTCAATTTCCAAAACTTCGAATTAACTTCCTCACAGATCTTCGAATCATCAAAAAACATGTTTTCTTTTAATGAGAATTACCTCGGCAATTATCTTTTCTCTCGATCTGGAAATTCTGTTTATAAAATCTCGCTGATGATTTTATTTCCTCTAAGTTGTTGCTCGAGTTATTAGGAGATATTAAAAATAATCATGTTAGAAAGAAAATACTCGAGTTTTCTTCCCTATTTTATAGATTCTCAATCTTTTCACGTGATATTTCGAGATTTCCTAGACTTGTACAACTCCTTTTATATAATAAGATAATCAGATTGTCTTAAAGCCTTTAAACTCTCCAAAATAATCTCCAAATCCTGTTTTTGAATCACGCAGTTAAAAAGAGAAATCTTCCCGCCCAATTTTTAATTTGAATTTAAAGATGGGCGCCTTTATCATCATGTGGGGTGCCTTTATCAAATATTCTCATGTGCCTTTATCACTTTTGTTGGGTCATTTAACATATTTTAAGCTCATTTTCATAATTGTTTATTCTTCAAGAATACCTATAAATACAATAAATAACATTATTGATACAAAAATTAAGTAAAAGAACTATAAATATGAGCTCAAATAAGACACAAAATTTTGTCCATCATCCATCTCCCACGACAACCCACCCTGGTTCATGACATAAACATTACATCTTTCTTTCTTTTGTGAATCACCCAAATCTTCTTCTACAACTGCAACATTAAGTCCTTTAAAATATGGGAGAAATGAGGAAGCATTTTCAGTATACATATATAAATCTGATTAACATCCAGAAAATACCAAAGCCTCTTCGATAAATTCACGAGGATCTTGCGAGGAAACAGGAGGAGCAGCAGCAAGAACCGCGACAGGAAAAAAACGAGCAAAACCAGATATGTTTAAAATATCGTGGATTATATGAAAAACGAGAAAAATAAAACGAGAGGAGTATGCGACGATGAGAAAAAAAAAATGAATAAAGTGAAAAAGAAACATCATTATATAAATATACACAAGGACAATGGATTGAAATACCAAATTATTTATTCATTTGAACATATATACAACATTCAAGCACCAAGAATAAACAGGCGCAAAAGGAAAAAAGGGACACCTTGAAGGCCAATGAAGAGAAAAGGGCACGACTTTTCAAGCTAAACTCAGTTTTTACCTCATTCGATATCTCTTTTGTTCGAGTAAAGATTACAAAAGTAAAGGAAGAATGTGAATACCATTATCTACATATGTATCTAAGAGCCCAAAGGGAAAAATGTAAGTGGCAATAATCTCAAGTCCTACGTAATGTTGGAGAAAATGAATTTAAAATGATTTTTTATAATTGAATTATTGGTCTTGGTAGGAATGGATCTTAGGACCAATGGGTCATTAAGAGACACTAGCTCATTTGTTGGGTGGAAACATCATTTCCATTTTCACTATTTTGTGAATGAAAAACCTTTAGTTAGTCCCACATTGGACAAACTAGAGATGTGTTCTCCCTTTATTACCACAAAACTTGCAACTAAGGGAGGACCCTTAGGGTTTAGATGCTTTTGTGGTTGGAGGAGGAATAAGGCAATGTGCCAGTTGATTCACACTTGCTTTTCACATATGTGCGGTGCTTCGCACCAAAGCACGCACGTGGGTTTGCGAGCTTGCGGTGCTTGCGTGAGCTTGGTGTGTGCTTGGCTACGGTCCAATCAAGACTTACCGTTTTTAATGAAAATAATTTCCTAAACTTATTTATTCAATTCGAATTAATAACAAAAATATTCTTAACGTTTTAAGCTTAATTACCATGATTAATGCATGGAATTAATTGTAATTAATCCGAATTAATTTTCCTCTCAAAATTTTGGCTACAAAATAAAACCATTCTTCTCCATTTCAACTTACTGCAGAGCAGGCTACTATCCTTAGCTCTTTTCCCCTCTTCCTGCTTTGTTTTGCGCACTTGTGTGTTTATTTCCCTTCCGCTATAAATTGGTGTTACGTTCTAGAGGGTGACTAGTATTGTGCTTATACTAGTCATAACGGGCAGTTCTATCCTGACATATCTCCTCTGTTGGGGTATAGCATCTCTCATTTTTGAGGAGTACCCGAGGACTATTGTGTTAATGACAATTTGCTGAGCAGCTGGCTCTGTCCTAGTGTGTGCATCAACATCAGAGTGTTTATAATTTTTCTAACTATAACAGTTTTCTTCTCTTTAGTGTTTTCCATTGTTGCAGATCCAACAATCTTAACACAATAAGTTTCTTATGTAACATTGGGTAACAAGAAAGATCACAAGGGAATCTTGGAAGGACTGTCTTCCAGAATGATTCATGTTTAAGATAAGTTTTTTGTTCTCCATTTTAATTTTCCAAGTTAAATAGTGGAAATATAACAAGAAGGAATATCACTTGATTATACACTGTTAGAAATTTAACATGATGTGAATCTTCGAAATGTAATATACAGTTTAATGGACTCAAATGAATATGCTGTGAATCTTCGAAAATTAACATGTTGTGAATCTTCCGGAATAGTGGGCACAACTTGAATATTCATGTTTGAATCATAATATACAGTAAAAGGAAACATAAGTTAATGGAATCAATTAAAACATCAATTATGGATTAAATTGAAACATAACTTAATGGAATAAAAAGCATGTTGTCTTGAGACTGTTATAAGTGCTTGAGCCTTGATAGCATGAGCACCTGGTAGGAAAGAAATGAGATCATAGTAATACGTATATGGAATCTCAATTTCTAATAAGGGAAGTAGTAAGTAGGAGCTGGCACATATGGAAATTAAATTGTACAAAGATCTTTGCATGCCAGTTAT
>JAJJMC010020037.1:2136436-2182075 GCA_023531435.1 Papaver californicum
GCACATATGGAAATTAAATTGTACAAAGATCTTTGCATGCCAGTTATGTGGTAAAAAGGAAGTAATGGTTAAGAGAATTGTGCATGCATGAGTTAGTTCTTATTTGTCACGTTATTGGTGGAAATATATCAATCCTTACTCCTGAGATGTATATGGAGTCCAGATGGTACCACACTTTTGCATGAGATAAGTAAAAATCAACCGAGTAATATCATGCATTATAAGAAAAATAATGCATTGGTTTGAAAACAACAAAAACAAGTTTTCTGGCACGGTGTCTGAAGTCAATCTGGTAACCAATGTAGCACCCGCAATTTTTGCATGAAACTTACTCAAGGTCGCATTATGGCCTGGGTTGAAGCTTCATCCTAAGCTTATAAAGTTTACTTAGATAAGCGTTAGGGGGTGTATGCCTTAACCTCGAATATTCGAGGAAGCATGATAGTGCAAAGGCACTATTATGCCGTGATGCATGATCCAATACATCACCGAGCTAAAGTTACGAGAGTTGAAGCATCATAGTGCTAAGGCACTATTATGCCGTGATGCATGATCCAATGCATCACCGAGCCAGGAATGCATCACCGTGATGCATCAACGTGTGTATTTACAACGGCCTTGGCAAGAAATCTTTATTTCGGCCTTGGCACCGGATGGATGACATCTACCTTTCTAATATTTGTTTCTAGAAATGTGGATAAAACATATATATGGAGGAGGTGTTGGTTGAATATGCATGAGCGGAAATGCACATCTAGATATGCGATGTAGCCTATACGTTGGAGCATACTTGATGCGTGAGCATCAATATGTTGTAGCTTAACCGAGAACGCTTTGAACGGCCTTGGAAAGAAATCTTCATTTCGGCCTTGGCACCGGATGGATGACATCTACCTTTCTAATATTTGTTTCTAGAAATGCGAGTAGAACATATATAGGGAGGGATCTTTGCTTGAATGTGCATGAGCGGTGATGCACATGTAAACGCGGTGTGGCCTATATGGACTATGCTTGGCCTTTGGCCTTGCAACGAAGTTGGAATCAGTGTTGGCCTTGCCTTAATAGGCTTAAGTTGCTTGTCCCTTTCGAATTTACCCTATGATGAACTATGGTCATGATTGATCCCATCAAGGTACGGGTTGGGTACGTAGGCAGCCGCAATGCCATGCATTGAGGTGTAGCACCTTGTCGCTGATAAGTGCATAATTCATGCATTTTAAGTATTACTTCCTTACACTTATTTGCTTTATTTTGTGTGAATTACTATGTATTATTATTACTTTCGAAGTTTAGTTGTTTTATCAGGTTATATCCCGGAAACGTGTGAAATGGAGCTTTATAAGAGAAGAATTGCCGAGGACCCAGTGAAACTCTGCCTACTCCAGGATTTTTAATCTCTACCATGTAGGAAACTGAATTACGAAGCTAACTGCGAAAGAACGAGGTCGTTCCCATCTTGACGTTACATTGGATGATTCAATTTACATTGAGGACAATGTAAAGTTTAAGTGTGAGGGAGTATTTAGGCATATAGATTTTACGTAGAATTGTTAGGCATACACACATTGGCATGAAAACCTTCAAGTTCTAGAGATTTTAGAGTCACTTGGCATACGGCTAGCTACGGTTACATACGGACTTCTACTCGAAATAACTGAACTTAGAAATATTAGAGAACTATATTCGGAGTGCTTAGTTTTTGAGAGGCTAGAGCCGACCAAAATGGACCTAAACCGCCGGTAGAGAGTACAGGTTAGACTTGTCGATCATTCAATACCCATGAGTGAGGCACCAGACCTTCAATTATACGTTTAGAGTGTTTCATCTGCGCTAATTCCGGGTAGAATGATGAGCTACCTAACCTCGCACCAATTTTCAGCACTATTTTTGATCTCTTGAGTGCTATTTTTTATCAACCATGAGGGTGTCATCAGAATTGCTAACTTATTCTTGTAGTTTGGTTTGCAGTTGGCATCGTTCTCTCGACAACGTCCATAGAAACATAGCATCATCAACAAGCGGAACATCAAAAATTTGAATGAAAGTTGAAGACAGTCAAGGTGTACAAGCAACAATTTAAAGAGGAAATTCATATTTGAGTAAGCAAGAATACAATTAAACATGTTGAAGACTTACAAGAGCGAAAGAAATCGAAAGGTGTGGATTCTATACAGATTTAGAGACGAAACAGAACTCACGGGAAGAGAAAATACTGACGTAACAAGAAATTGAGAAAAATAGCAAAAGTGTCCAGGAGAAAGTGTATGAGGCAAGCAACTCACGTAACAAAAATAAAATAAAATAATAATAATAATAATAATAATAATATAGTGTTGATTCTGAGTTACAGTATTGGTTCTGAGTTACAGTATTCGTTCTGAAATATTCATTCTGAGTTACTGCTTGAAGTGGTATACAGGCCGTGAAGAGAAAAAGAGCTAAAAATCGTCAAGTTCTACGAAGTTCAAGAGTTCATTATCTACAGTTGATACCGAAGACGTTTCTATGGGATGTTGGGAGAGTGGTGTTGATTGTCGACCGGGTGAGAAGGTAAGTAACAATTCCCATCTTCGCATAATGGTTGATTTCCTTTCGTAGAGGTCACTAGAAAAATAAAAAGGGGTTCTTTCTTGTCCCATTCTCTATGGGATCACATCTTAATATGACTCGGAAGGTTACCTTTCCTTCCTACCCGTCAACATGTGTAGGCCTTCTATCTTTATTCTTGCCTGCACATATGTGAGAACCATAAAGTGCGTCTTTTGAGTGTCAAATTCATAAAACCCTATTGGTGAGGCAGAATTATTCGGTCACTCTCGAACCGAGACTCTTTTATTTGGTGGTTTTCTCCAAACTCAAGGATTAAGCATGAGAATAATGTTATTTATATTTCTGACTTCTTATTGTTGGTATGTAGAAACTTTATGTCTTCGTAGCTATTTGGATGCAGGTGCTTTGGAAAATTTGGAAGTTGAAGTAGGTTTTGTGGGTACATCTCTGGTAAACCCTCACGAGACTATAACTCGTCCACTAGGGACACCTAGGGGTTTAAAGGCTTGTTGCACATGCTAAGTGTAACCGTTTACTCAACGAAACAGAGTTGTATTTTAGATTAGTTTAGATTTGTAGTTTGCTCGAGGACTAGCAAAAGGCAAGTGTGGGGGAATTTGATAAGTGCATAATTCATACATTTTAAGTATTACTTCCTTACACTTAATTGCTATATTTTGTGTGAATTACTATGTATTATTATTACTTTCGAAGTTTAGTTGTTTTATCAGTTTATATCCCGGAAACGTGTGAAATAGAGCTTTATAAGAGAAGAATTGCCGAGGACCCAGTGAAACTCTGCCTACTCCAGGATTTTTACTCTCTACCATGTAGGAAACTGAATTACGAAGCTAACGGCGAAAGAACGAGGTCGTTCCGACTTCGTACGAGAAAGTTATGAGCGAAAAGATGAATTAAGCTTGTCAGTTCCACGGAACCGACAGTTGAAAAGTTTTTGATGGGAGAATGATTAAGGCACCAGACCATTGGATTAGGTCTGCCACAACTTGAATTGTTATCAGTGGTTTCCAACAATCGATCAGGGCCACCTTTCTTCTTCAACAATACGAACAGGAAGAGGACTGTTCCGGTGATGAAGCTGTGAAGAAGAATGGGTGACGATGGAGTTCCTGTTGGAGTTCGATGGTGTTGCTGTGTTGGTAGCTAGCGAATGAGAGGAGTGGAAAGTTGAAGAGCATGAAAGAACTCGGTGTTGCTGCTGGGAAGTTGGATGTTGTTGGTGCTGGAACTCGATGGAAGTGGTTGCTGAAGTTGCTGTTGGTGGAAAAGCTCGGTTAAGCTGCTGGAGAATGCTGCTTGAAGTGGAGTCTTGGCTGGAACTGATGGCTTGAACTCGAGAAGAATGAGAGGTGTGAAGCTTGGTGATGATGGCGTCGGTGTTGAGCTCAGTTTGGTGCTGCTGCTGTCCCTTGTGGAGTAGTTGGCAAGACTTGAGAGAATTCTGTGATGAGGGTGATGTTGTCGAGTAGTTAGGCTGTTGCTGCTGGGCTGAGGTGCTTTGCCTGAGATGTTGCTGCTATGGTGATCGGCTATGGACTGGTGGCTTAAGGCTGTCACGTTGTGGAGTCTGCTGAGGAGTCCGATGAGTAGAATGGGTTCACGAGATCTTCTCGTGGGAAAGAAGAAACCTAGTTAAATTAGGAAAAGGTTTAAGTCTTCACCGTGGATGTTATGAATGAATGGGTGAGATTGAAAGCTTTATTTTGGAAGGAGGCAGTAAACCATATCATATAAGGAAAGTGTGTAGGGTTTGTAGAAGATATATAGTCTTGAGAGGCTATAGATGGAGATGGGAGGCTACAGGAGCACCTCTTGGACGTAGTTTGAGAAGAAGGCTACATGGGTTATACAAAAGATATTTCCTCACGGACAAGAGGAGAAGAGGCGCTGGAGCTTTGCATTCAGTCGATTTCGCGGACGGAAGCATTTTCAGGGCGGCGACTATTCGTCACGATTTTCCGGGTTTGATTTGATTTGTTTCTTAATTGTTTTTCATGGATTTTAAGAAACCCATGATGAGCTAAACCCTCTATATTGGTTAGGGATGTAATCTGAAGTTAGAAAACATGTTTATTGATTGAATGGCGCATGCTCATAATTTCATGTTATTTTTAATATCGTTCATGTTCTACTGATTATAGTATTACATATGATTGATTGGTGATTTGTTTGAGTCCGGAATCAGGTAAATAGGCATTGA
Organism: Papaver californicum; assembly: GCA_023531435.1. NCBI lineage: Eukaryota > Viridiplantae > Streptophyta > Magnoliopsida > Ranunculales > Papaveraceae > Papaver > Papaver californicum. Next base: position 2,141,208 of record JAJJMC010020037.1, read on the forward strand.
TATCTACAACTAAACTGGAGTTCTAAGAGTCGAATTTGTCGAGGGACTCCGGTTATAGGTAGTATAACATATTTGTTAACGATACTTAAAATTGCCATGCAAGTATGTGTAGAAGCTTGACCTAGGTTGAATCCGAGTGGCGTATTGCGCCGGGTTACTTAGATTAACCTCAACTCACAAAGACCATAGCTATCATTGGATTGAACTCGAGTGGAGGTACTCACTCAGGTTATCCGGTGCTAAGAATTCAAAGGGTGGAGGTACTCATTCTTTGATGATATTAGAAGTTTTGCTAAAGTAAACGAGATAACTGGCTACTTTAGGGTTTTTGGTATTACTAATGCATGGACGTTGAGTATGCTTTGATTAATAACATGTTGGAAAACGGACGATGAATTCTCTAACCAATACTTCTCATCCCTGATTTACGTTTTATTAATTTGCTTTAATTTACGTTAATTTAATTTAGTTTAAGTAAAATAACAAAACCCCCCCTTGTCACTCACGTAATTGAAAGTAGATAACAATTTAATTGCCTCTATGTGGGAACAAACTTGTTCTTATACCTGTATTTAAATCTATTTTAAAGAGTAAGAACTTGATTATATTGGTTGATTACGACACGACCAGTCGCTCATATCATCTAATTTGGGAGATGATTGCGACATTATGGTAACTCATATCATCTGGATTGGCAAAGCTAGGCAAGAGATGATTGTTTCCACACTTGATGTGGTAGTTGCAATTCCATTGGATGGATTGTTTATACTACCCTAGAATAGTCGTTGCATGGAATGGCATGTGCCTGGATGTTACGCCCTTGGCAAGGAAAAAATAAGTGCAGGCTCCAGCGCATGGTCGAAGCAGAATGATGAAACGAAATCTTAGGCTTGAATAACCTAGGTGTTGGTCCAAGGCATGAGTCAGGCCTGGACAATGATCGAAATTATGGGATGCTTGTTGAAGGCATCCATGTTAGCTTATATAGCTTTCGACACTTGGTAGAATGAGGGTAAGTTGATTTGGTATGCTAGCCAAAGGCATTCACCATGAGCTTTAATGGCCTTGCACCCTTTGTAGGTCAAGGATGTGTTGGAACGATATGGAGACTACGGTTGAGTACCATGCTTGCAAAGCATGTTTGGAAAGGCACATATGCCTGGGACGGTATAGACGTAGCTTGAATGATGTGGTAACTACGTTTCGGGTATAATGCTTACGAGGCATGCTTGGAAAGCAAAAAATTTACATGCACTTTCCAGCGAGAAGTTAGGCTTTAAGGAACGAGAGCACTCTTTTAAATCACGCATCGGGGAGTTCTGGCCTGCGTGGAGCAGCGCGCCGGAGGCGGAATTTTCCGGTCCGTGACAAATGGTATCAGAGCAAGTTCCGAGAAAACACTTGGGACTGTGAGTTTTGGACTCGTCAGTGAGCAATTTATATTATGACTACAAAAAATTTCCTTCAAAGGAAATAGAAAAGTTGGATGAGTAGCCCAACTGTATTGCAAAAATAAGATGGATAAATAAGGCCAAGTGCCTATACAAAGGAAATTGTAACTTACTGGTTACTCCGCTAATATTTGGACGCGCTCGAGTTTGTTGTGAGTTTGCCAGGTCTTTTTAGACTCTTTTACCATACGCTGGTAACCCGGAAGACCGTCGCTGGAACGGTGGTAGACAACGGGACTGATCATCCCCGTCGCTGTAACGGTGTGTGTTTGTCGTACCTGCTAGCTCCCACTTACGAGTGGCAACCCGGAAGACCGTTAGATGTAAGGTAGGCTTGCATCCGACTACACTGGCATTAGAATTTGGTCCTCACAGTACTACGCTAGAAGTTATTTATAAATTAGCAATGACCCTTTTTACAACCCCTGTGAATTATAGGGACTCTTAAGTGCATGGAATGGGACATCCACTTAATATCTCGTGTTTGAGTAAATTCTCTTGAATTCTTGAGCATGTAGTATGGGACGCGTGCTTAGGGATTCAATTTGAGTTTTCTATTTAAAGTTATAAAACCTTTGTTGATCCTCGGGCATGCGGAATGGGACGTGCGTTTGAAAGGTCTCAATCGGCATTTATGGAAAACCGTATGCCCTATTAGGATTCTCGGATATGCGGAATGGGACGCACGTTCAGAAGGTCCTAATTTGTCCTCATAAACAAACATTGGACCCTTGCGAGATTTCTGTGCATCATGGAATGGGACAGATGCATACAAAACCTAAATCGATGAAGCTTGTCCACAATAGTTTGAGTTGAATTTCGGGGACGAAATTCTTTGAAGGTGGTAAGATTGTAGCACCCGCAATTTTTGCATGAAGCTTACTCAAGTTCGCATTATGGCCTGGGTTGAAGCTTCATCCTAAGCTTATAAAGCTTACTTAGATAAGCGTTCGGGGGTGTATGCCTTAACCTCGAATATTTGAGGAAGCATGATAGTGCAAAAGCACTATTATGCCGTGATGCATGATCCAATACATCACCGAGCCAAAGTTGCGGGAGTTGAAGAATCATAGTTCTAAGGCACTATTATGCCGTGATGCATGATCCAATGCATCACCGAGCCAGGAATGCATCACCGTGATGCATCACCGTGATGCATCACCGTGATGCATCAACGTGTTTATTTACAACGGTCTTGGCAAGAAATCTTTATTTCGGCATTGGCACCGGATGGATGACATCTACCTTTTTAATATTTGTTTCTAGAAATGTGGATAGAACATATATATGGAGGAGGTGTTGGTTGAATATGCATGAGCGGAAATGCACATCTAGATATGTGATGTAGCCTATACGTTGGAGCATACTTGATGCGTGAGTATCAATATGCTGTAGCTTAACCGAGAACGCTTTGAACGTCCTTGGCAACAAATATTCATTTCGGCCTTGGCACCGAATGGATGACATCTACCTTTCTAATATTTGTTTCTAGAAATGCGAATAGAACATATATAGGGAGGAGGTGTTGGTTGAATATGCATGAGCAAAAATGCACATCTAGATATGCGATGTAGCCTATAAGTTGGAGCATACTTGATGCGTGAGCATCAATATGTTATAGCTTAACCGAGAACGCTTTGAACGGCCTTGGCAAGAAATCTTCATTTCGGCCTTGGCACTGGATGGATGACATCTACCTTTCTAATATTTGTTTCTAGAAATACGAGTAGAACATATATAGGGAGGGAGCTTTGCTTGAATGTGCATGAGCGGTGATGCACATGTAAACGCGGTATGGCCTATACGGACTATGCTTGGTCTTTGGCCTTGCAACGAAGTTGGAATCGGTGTTGGCCTTGCCTTAATAGGCTTAAGTTGCTTGTCCCTGAATTTACCCTTTGATGAACTATGGTCATGATTGATCCCATCAAGGTACGGGTTGGGTACGTAGGCATCCGCAATGCCATGCATTGAGGTGTGGCACCTTGTCGCTCATATCATCTAATTTGGGAGATGATTGCGACATTATGGTAACTCATATCATCTGGATTGGCAAAGCTAGGCAAGAGATGATTGTTGCCACACTTGATGGGGTAGTTGCAATTCCAGGATGAATTGTTCATACTACCCTAGAATAGTCGTTGCATGGAATGGCATGTGCCTGGATGTTGCACCCTTAGCATGGAAAAAATAAGTGCAGGCTTCAGCGCATGGTCGAAATAGAATCATGAAACGAAAGCTTAGGCTTGAATAACCTAGGTGTTGTTCCAAGGCATGAGTCAGACCTGGACAATGATCGAAATTATGGGATGCTTGTTGAAGGCATACATGTTAGCTTATATAGCTTTCAACACTTGGTAGAATGAGGGTAAGTCTATTTGGTATGCTAGCCAAAGGCATTCACTATGAGCTTTAATGGCCTTGCACCCTTTGTAGGTCAAGGATGTGTTGGAACGATATGGAAACTACGGTTGAGTACCATGCTTGCAAAGCATGTTGGAAAGGCACATATGCCTGGGACGGTATAGACGTAGCTTGAATGATGTGGTAACTATGTTTCGGGTATAATTCTTACAAGGCATGCTTGGAAAGAAAAAATTTTACCTGCACTTTCCAGCGAGAATTTAGGCTTTAAGGAACGAGAGCACTCTTTTAAATCACGCATCGGGAAGTTCTGGCCTGCGTGGAGCAGCGCGCCGGAGGCGGAATTTTCCGGTCCGTGACAACCAACGTGAGAGATTGGTGGGTAGACTCTGGTTCTACCAAGCATGTCTGCGGAAACAAAGATATGTTCACCTCCTATCAGAAACTAGGGGAAGGAGAAAAACTCTACAAGGGTAACTCGTCCACAGCACAGGTTACGGGAAAAGGCAAAGTTAGGCTGAATATCACTTCTGGCAAAACTCTCACAATGATTGAAGTTCTTCATGTTCCGGACATCTGTAAATATCTTGTATCTTGTGGTGTGTTAGATGATAAGGGTTTTAAACTAGTTTTTTGAATCTGGGAAGTTATTGTAACTAAGGGTAAAGACTATATAGGAAAGGGTTATAAGACTGAGGGTTTATATAAATTAAATGTAACCTCTATTGAAATGAATAAAAATGATTCTTCTTATGTTTGTGTGTAGTTGAATGTTTGGCATGGTAGACTTGGTCATGTAAACTATAAATCAATGAATAAACTGGCAAGCATAGGCTGCATACCCAAATTTATTTTGGATAATGAACATAAATGTGAAATATGCGTAGAATCAAAATATGCTAAAAATTCTTATAAGAAAAATATTCTGAGAAATTCTAAACCCTTAGAATTAATTCACACAGACCTAGTTGACATGAAATCAGTTCAAACTAGAGGTGGTAAAAAATGGTTTGTCACTTTTATAGATGACTGTACGAGGTACCGTCATATTTATTTACTTAAAGGTAAGGATGATGCCTTAGAAGCCTTTAAAATTTATAAACTAGAAGTTGAAAACCAAATGAGTACTACCATTAAAACTGTTAGGTCTGACCGTGGTGGTGAGTATGTAATCCCTATAGGAGGTTTTTGCATGGAACATGACATTATTCATGAAGTAACCCCTCCTTATTCGACACAATCTAATGGTGTGGCTGAACGGAAAAACCGAACCCTTAAGGAGATGTTGAAGGCCATGTTAATTAGTTCAGGACTAACTGCGAACTTGTGGTGGGAGGCCGTCCTCTCAGCTTGCTATGTCCTGAACAAAGTACCCTTTAAAGGATCAGAAAAACTCCATATGAGTTATGGAAAGGTAGGCAACCTTCTTATGCATACTTTAAAGTGTGGGGGTGTTTGGCTAAGGTTTCTATCCCTCCACCTAAGAGGACTAAGATAGGACCCAAAATTGTTGATTGTGTCTTCATAGGGTACCCTGAACATACTACTGCATATAGATTTATGGTTGTAAGTTCTGAAATATATGAAATTGGTATGGATACCATTATAGAATCTAGGGATGTTGTGTTTTTTGAAAATATTTTTCCTTTGAAATCTGAACCTCGCATGACATGTGATGATCCTCTAGATTCCCTTCTACTAGTCAGACACTACCTGTAGAGGAAGATGAATTTGAGCCTAGAAGAGGCAAACGACTTAGAGTTGAAAAATATTTTGGACCAGACTTCATAACTTGTTTAGCTGAGAATGATCCACATACTTTTAAAGAAGCCATGACTTCTTCTGAAGCTCCATGGTAGAATGAATCCACTATTCGTGAAATGGATTCCATTCTACGGAATGATACTTGGGATATTGTATATTTACCTCTAGGGTGTAAACCCATAGGTTGGAAATGGATCTTTAAAAGAAAACGTAAAGTAGATGGAACTGTGGAAAAATATAAAGCTAGATTAGTAGTTAAGGGCTTTAAACAAATAGAATGTGTAGATTTCTTTGACTCTTATTCACCTGTTACGAGAATTACTTCCATAAGGATGTTAACTGCTATCGCTGCCATTCATAACTTAGATATACATCAAATGGATGTAAAACCAGATTTTCTAAATGGTGAATTAGATGAAGAAATTTATATGAACCAATCTGAGGGCTTTGTAGTGAAAGGTTGTGAAAACAAAGTTTGTAAATTGAAAAAATCTTTATATGGCTTGAAATAAGCACTTAAACAATGACATGAATTTTTTTTATCATGTAATGATTTCTAGTGGTTTTAAAATAAATGAATCTGACAAGTGTGTATATACTAAATTTGTGATTGATGCCTGTGTGATTGTATGCTTGTATGTTGATGATATGCTTATACTTGGTACAAACATGGATGTAATTAACTCCACTAAGAACATGCTAAATGAGAACTTGACATGAAAGACTTAGGCCCCGCTGATGTAATCTTAGAGATGAAAATTGGAAGAGAGTCTAATGGATATAGTCTTAGTCAATCTCATTATGTTGAATCTGTACTTAGAAAATATAACCAGTTTGATAGTAAACCTGTTTGTAATCCGTATGATCCTTGTTGTATACTCAAGAAGAACAAGGGTAATGGAAGACACAATTCCCTAAAACAACTAATCTCAATTGGTGTTATTTATGTTGACTTTGTGAGGTCTAAGGAGAATATCGTGGACCCTTTGACGAAAGTTTTATCCAAGGAGATAGTTAGTAATGCATCGAGGAGGATGGGTCTTAAGCTCATCAATTAAACTTGCCATGAAGGATACTCAACCTTGCTGACTGGAGATCCCAAGATCAAGGTTTCAAATGAGACAACTAATTTGTGGTGGGTTAAAGGAAACACTATCAGAGAATTTCATTCTCTGTCCCTTCCCTATGGTGTAGACGTGATATTGTGACTGCATGTGAAGGATGACTTTTTATTAAGTCTTAATGAGTTTTATAGTTTTAATATAAGATTGAAGTGAGGTGTAGCAGTAAACACTCTTGATATAACTCACTTATCTGAATGAGGAAGTGGGCCGCTTCCTATGAGAGCTGAGATGATTCTCTAGAGCATTCTGAGAAACGGGATACGTCCAGGGCCAAAATGGACACATCGGCACGAACTTAACAACATCTAGAGAGATATCTCGCGTGGAAGCTATTGATGAACTACACCAAACGATGGCAGTTCAAGACATCGCGTTCACTGTCCATCAAGTAGTTCCAGTAATTTCTCACTAAGCAAAGGTTCAAGACCTTATGGACACCTATTGCTTAAGAGGTATTTCTCGCTTTCTAATTTCTGATTTTAATCGGATTTTTCATTCATGTGGGGGATTGTTGGAGAAAATGGATTTAAAATGATTTTTTATAATTGAATTATTGGTCTTGGTAGGAATGGATCTTAGGACCAATGGGTCATTAAGAGACACTAGCTCATTTGTTGGGTGGAAACATCATTTCCATTTTCACTATTTTGTGAATGAAGAATCTTTAGTTAGTCCCACATTGGACAAACTAGAGATGTGTTCTCCCTTTATTACCACAAAACTTCCAACTAAGGAAGGGACCTTAGGTTTAGATATTTTTTTGGTTGGGGGAGGACTAAGGCAATGGGTTAGTTGATTCACACTTGCTTTTTGATGTGATTTTATATAGTGGTAAAAAGAGGTTCGATTCTCGAACTTGTGAAGGTAATGATTTTAGAAAATATTCAACTTAATCTAAACTAATAAAAATCAGGAAAATAAACTAGAGAATATTTTTAGAAAATATGGAGAAAACTAGGAATCAAGATTCAGTTATTTCTAACAATTCATGTGATTAATCATGTAATTCTTTTTAACAATTTAATTCAAGTTTGCCAAAAATATGTTTCCTAAAAGAATAATTGTAAATCCTAAGCATGAGACATCAAGAGTAATTAACTAAGCATGACCCATCAAAAGAGAACACAACTATTTAATAAAAACCATTTTTTTCTAATTTAAATCCATGCAAATAATAATAAAAGAATTATAAATAATTAATTAAAAATAGACTTACCACATAAAATTGAGAGAAAAACCTCCTCCATCATCCCAGTAAATAAACTTAGCCCATGGAGAAGAAAACTTGCTCAAAAGATCTTTTCATTGCTCAAAATATCAATTACAAGGTTGAATAATAGTGCAACAGCTGAACAGACGCGTTTATAAGTGTTACAGAACAAGGTTCAGCCGTTGCAAAAGGCTAAGGCAATTGAAAAGGGAAAGGAAACTCAAAACTATAGGCAACAGAACAGCAACACTTAAAAGTGTTGCTGTGTCTTCTTCTTCGGCAGCGATGGGATGAAGAACACGGTCACCGGCGGTGCAGCAGTTGGCCGGATCGTGAGTATTCCGGCCACAATTCCGGCGACTCCGAAACTTCAATTCTAAGCTATTCTCCCCGCTCTTCTTGGCTTCTCTTGGTATATATAGGCTCTAGGGATCCTTGTGAGTCTTCTAAACCTAATAGAACTCTTTAAAACACATCCAAATCCTCCCAAATCCGAATCAAAGTCTAACTCCCTTTTCCGGCCAAACTCGGATTTTGGGGCTATTTTTCCGGCTAAAATTGTTGTTTTTTGGCATGTTTAGTCTTGTGTGGATCCCATCTATCTTGTGTATCAATTTGAGAGCAAAATAACCAAGTTTAACATTGAATCAATGTTCACAGTTGAGTACAAACATTTTCCGATCGATTCCGTGACTGGGTTGACTCGGTCAACTCGGGTTGACCGATTTGACTCGGGTTTGACCCGATTTTGACCGAGTTGACTCGAGGGTACCCCTTATCCATTCTAGGGTGCCAAATAACACTTGTCCTTGGGTGCCTTTATCACTTTTTAAGCCAATTTTCCACAAATCTTTATTCTTCTAATGTACCTACAAAAGCATAAAAACACGTAATAGACACAAAATTGAATACTAACTCACTAGAAATTAAGGTGTAATTTAGACACTAAAATGTGTCTATCACTTTTCACACATGTGTGGTGCTTCGCACCAAAGCACTCACGCGGGTTTGTGGGCTTGCGAGCTTGCGTGTGCTTGGCGTGTGCTTGGCGTCGGTCCAATCAACACTTACCGTTTTTAATGAAAATAATTTCCTAAACTGATTTATTCAATTCGAATTAATAACAAAAATATTCTTAACGTTTTAAACTTAATTACCGTGATTAATGCACGGAATTAATTGTAACTAATTCGAATTAATTTTCCTCTCAAAATTTTGGCTACAAAATAAAACCATTCTTCTTCATTTCAACTTACTCCAGAGCAGGCTACTATCCCTAGCTCTTTTCCCCTATTCCTGCTTTGTTTTGCGCACTTGTGTGTTTATTTCCCTTCCACTATAAATTGTTGTTAAGTTCTAGAGGGTGACTAGTATTTTGCTTATACTAGTCATAACGGGCAGTTCTATCCTGGACACATCTCCTTTGTTGGGGTATATCATCTCTCATTTTTGAGGAATAACCGAGGACTATTGTGTTAGGACAATTTGCTGAGCAAGTGGCTCTGTCCTAGTGTGTGCATCAACATCAGAGTGTTTATAATTTTTCTAACGATAACAATTTTCTTCTCTTTAGTGTTTTTCCATTGTTGCAGATCCAACACGTAATACTCCCTTCGTTTTAGGAAAATAGTTATTTTTCTTATTTGCATAATTGTTAAGACAAGGATGAGAGAGAGTATCTTTTTTAATTTATTTCTAAATTTACCTTCAACAAAAAATTTAATACCACATGTGTATAAAATGAAGGAAACTTTAGAAGAAGGATAATTTTGGAAGTTTGTCCTATTAAAAATGAAAGTAACTCTTTTGCTGGAACAAAAATTTAAAGAGAAAGTAATTCTTTTCCTGAAACGGAGAGAGTATAATAATCTATAATAGATGTAACTTAACCATTGTAGTCCTTGAGAAATACGAGATTACGGAGGTATATCTCCATGATCCCTATAATTAAATATGTAACCCTTAGCCTCTAAGCTAAGGATCCCTTCACCATTTAATGGAATATTACTTTCATGGTTCGTCGTATCGGATATCGTATCATATCGGTCCTCACAGATACATAAATGATACGACGATCAGTGTAGTTAATATCGTATGTATCGGCCGATAATATCATAATTTATCGTGTATCTAACCGAACCTGACCATACTGATCGATACAGAGGATTTCTTTCTAATTAAAGTATTCTCGTCCTCCGTCATATAGATTTGTATATATTAAATATTTAAATACATTTTTAAGTACAATAATGATTGAACCAATGAATATGAAAAATATTATAATTCAAATACGTAATTTCATTAAATATGACTAAGCATATTTCATTGTCTCCATTGGTCGTAAAATTATGTGAAAAGTTATTAAAGTTCAAGTTAACTTCTTTTAAAATTTGAATAACTAGTAGATGGCTGACTTTGCTCTTCTAAATGATATCCCATTTATAGATGATATATATAGGAACTAGATGAATCTTCAAAAAATCCTAGTTATTTATCATGACACTTATACATTAAATAATAAGCTTGTTTATCGAAATCACATTGTATTTGCTAATTTAAACCAAATCCTAATTCTTCACATAAATACTAAAACTGTGTATCATCTTGACTATTAAATTAACTAATAAAACTAACATGTGACGCTATAAAATATTTAATAATTTAAGCCAGCAAATACATCAAATATCCTAGAGTGATCAATTATAAAATATTTAATAATTTAAGCCAGCAAATACATCAAAAATCATAGAGTGATCAATTATTCGATGAACTAATCTGATTGAAGCCGAGTTAGATCCTGAATCAAATAAGCATAAAACAACATGGTGCAAGTCTCCTTTTTAATTTGACTGATCGGTGGACAACATTCATCTTCCACAATCATCTATAACCGTCAATCTAATCACATCTCATCTTGGTAGCTGGAACTGATATTCATTAATGGGTCCCACAATATAGAACCCCTTAACTACTTCAATAAATACCACCTTAGTCCTTACGCACGTGGCCCTTATCTAACTTTGGTACATTCTCTTATTATCCTCAGATACATAACACCAATTAGAAAGTCAAAATCACAACCCTGGACTTTTACTCTGTTCTATTTGATCTTCCTCTGTTCTTCAAATCACCAAAAAGAAACATGGATTTCGATTTTAGAAGAAGCCCCAGATCTCTAATTTCAATCCTTTGTCTATCCCTGTATCTAATTACACCGTTAAATGGAGAAAAATATGGTATTATTGGTGATGATAAACCTTCTGCGTATGAGATTCTTGAAGATTTTGATTTCCCAATAGGATTACTTCCGAAAGGAGTAACTGGATATACATTAGATAAAAAAACTGGTAAGTTCTCTGCATCAATGAAGAAAACATGTAGTTTTTCACTTGAAGGTTCTTATCAATTGAGATATCAATCAACTATACGAGGTGTTATATCAAAAGATAAACTTACAAATCTAGAAGGTGTAAGTGTGAAGATATTATTGTTTTGGGTTAATATTATTGAAGTCGTTAGAAAAGGTGATGACCTCGAGTTCTCAGTTGGGATTGCTTCTGCTAATTTTGCTATTGATAATTTTGAAATACAACCTCAATGTGGATGTGGGTTGAATTGTGGTGATTCTATTTCTAGTGATGAAGATGATCAGAAAAATATTAAACAAGTAAGAATGAGTTTGAGAAATCCTTCTTTTGTTGATTCTTCTTAGTTTTTTAGCCCTTTTATTTTTTCAATTTGTAAGTATGTTTATGTAATGTGTTTGATGAAATGACTGAAAGAGATGTTTCTTTAGTATGTTTCAATGAAAGGGTATTCTGTTTCAGGATCAATTTTAACTTGGGTATGTTTATCATGTTTCCATTTGGGTTTGGTTTATCTTATTTATTTGTTTTAGAGTTTTTGAATCAGTATGTAGAGTCAGTTTTAGTGCTGCAGAAGTGATATATTTTGGTGATTGTCAGTTTATATATCTGTTCTAAATTTAAACTAGATGACCCTTGTTGAAGACAGTTGTAAGGAATGTGAATTAAGAAGTAGAGAATGTGTATCAACACATTGTTAGGAATACAGATTATGATCTAGATAAGGGTGTTGCAAATTGGTTTCTACTAGATGGAACCGAATCCAGTCTCTTTTGATTGCTTGAAATTTAGAATTGGTACCTCGAAAAAGAAGTAGAGTTGCATCAAATTCGCAGGAGTGTGGTGCTATATCTGATAGAAGAACAGTCATCTCTAGTGATCTAGTAATGTTTATATGATTATCCCACAATCTTAAGTGTTCCATTGCCATTGTCTCTTGATATAGCTAATTCAAACTAATACCTCCGTCTAGCATATTTTGGTTTACTTTTGTTGGTTACACAAGCTAATGTTAACTTATGCTCACTCTAGTCTGATTTAGCAAAGGAATAGAGTAGGCTAAGATTAAGGGCCATTCGTTTCAACCTTCAGGACCTATATATATCTTAACTCGCTGCTCCTGGCTACAACAAGGACACCATTCTAGGAACTGCTTAGTGGTTTGACGCGTACCATGCATTGCAAGAGATCTGGAAAAAATAATCAGTCTGCAGAGTAATATCTCTGCCGAGTATTGCTGAAACAACTCAAGACTTACTGCAAATAGAGGAACTGATTTCTTGATTATTCAATTTATCAATCAGCGAAGAGCAGAATAAGCTAGTATTGTTTTAGGTTGTCCGAAGCTACTCATAAAAGTTTGAATTTGTTTAGCTTACATCTCTTGTTTTCTGCTTTAAGAGACTTGCTCTTTCTGATGAATCTCTTTTGGATACTGACTTCACTGTTCTGTGCATCTAGTTACTAAATGCAATCAACATATAAAGTTTATTCCATGGATTGTTAGAATATCCAAGATATTGGTGTTCTGTAATTACTGAATTGGGATGAAAGTATGTTTTTCTGACATAGATTTGGTTTCATAAAAAATGGCTCCTGAGATGAGCTATAAGCCAAAACAGTCAATGGAGGAAAATCTGTTTTGGAGCAGGAAATTAGTGAAACCTTATTTGATAATTCAGAAGTCATATTCTAGTTATAATATAACTCACTGTTCTAGATACATGTTATTTGGTTGGTTCCTTAAAGCAAAAGTTCTTACATCACCAGACAAGAGGGAGACTAAGAAAGGGATGTGTTTTTTTGGACTCTATTCAAACAGAGATATAAGAAGATGGATTTAGAGGTCTCATACATGTATGTGAACCTAACCACAGGCGCAGCCTATTTTCGGAACCCGCTTATAATCCTATAATGATCTACGGCCGGCAGTCAACACTCAAAAATATTGATTGAAAGTGAATATATTTGGTAGAAAACTTGCCAAGCTAAGTTAAAGAACAGTCAAATTCTATAACCTAGATTCTATCATTGTACATCTCAAATGTTCTGCCGGAACCTCCCATCTCAGATGATCTCAATTATAAAATGGCAAAAATTGGAAGGTCTAATTCAAGGGGAGTGGCAGATGTCGTTCCAGTGGACGATTTTTCTTTTTTGAAGACATAGTCCAGTAGAATGGCATAGGTATTTTTGTTGTTGCTGTTGTACCAAACTAGATCCACACCTTTGGTGTAATTATTGTACACCATCACAACCACTCTGCTAGCCGGAGGCTGGTGAACGGCATAGGTATTCACAACCGTAATTTAAAACCTGCAATCAACACCTCCAGCTCCTATTAACTAATCAAAAGAAATTCAAGAACGGGTCTAACATAGTAGAGTTCTGTACCTGAGTCTGAGTTGGATTCTTATCGGTGCCAACGAGACAACGGCAGTAGAGTTCGTTCTTGTAACTAAACTCATCCATAGAGAGGCTGGGCGTGGTGTCTCATGTTGATGAAATAAAACCGGGGATTGAATTGGACTTGCTCTGCTGGGCCGAGGCAGGTCCGGTGTGATGGGTCGATACTAAGCAAGAAAATCAATATTCTTCTGTGAGACTGGGCGACACAATAAAGCATCACTAAAGTCGGCTTTACAACTTTTTTTTTTCTTTTTTTTTTTTCTGAATCTGATTCGTCTGGATCCGACTGAAATCACTCGATTTATCTGGATCTGATTTAAAATATGTTTATTTTTAAGTCAGATCTCACTTAACTAACTTAAAAATAATAATCCAATAAATAAGGGGTATTTTTGGATTAAGTCTTAGTCAGGTAGTAAGTCAAATCTAATTCAAACGAAAAACAGATGATTTGATATATGATTCGTGCCGATTCAGATCCATATACCGAGTCAGTAAAAAACAGACATGATGTTAGTGTGCTAAATGACCAAGTAAGTGACTAACAAGTTGTATTTACCCAATAACATCAACCGTTTTCTTGTGATTAATAATCCTCACGTTATTAGGGGTTGCTAAATTCAAATCCAACAAGTCTAGGCTATAATGGATGACTAAATGATGTAGAAAATGTCTAACTTATCCACTAATTCGTTCTCTATTAATTGTATGTTTTTCTCCATTACCAATCTACACATAGAAAATCAATTAAGAGTAGAAAAACTCCTTGATTATAAATTTTTTGTTATCATATGCTTAATTAATTTGATTCATCAACATTTTCAAAAATAAAATAAAAATAATTCAATTATGTGACCCAGAATCGACAGTCATGGGCTGAATTACCTGTCATTTTTCTTGTTGTTTTTCGTTACGAATAACATCAAGAGAAAATCGGTTGGATTTATACGAAATAACTACTGATTGGTCTTGGTGTTCTTCATAACTATCAATTTTCTTGATGTTCTTTGCAAATAAAGAACACAAAGACCAATCGGTAGGGATTTCGCATAACCCCAGGTGATTTTACTTGGAATATAAGCCGAATGTTCTATTTCCAAAAGTTGCAAAAAATTGTAGGTAATTATATAGTTATTTATCGATTTAAGAATAACCCATTTTTTCAAAGACTAATATAAAAAAAAGGTAACAATTAGCAGATAATTATATAGTTGCTTATCGGTTCTATAGTAATCTTCCTTTACTGAATTCTAATATAAAAAATGGTAACGATTGGTAGGGCCGTCAATTATTCGTTATTCGAAATGAGATTGGGCTTTTCATATCGAGCATGGAACCAATTTTATGTTGATCGACAAATAGTTATGTAGTTGGTCGCCAACTGGTTAAATTATAAAAAAATTGTAACTCATAATCGGCAAGTGTTCTTCATTCTACCGCCAATATTGAATATACAACAGGATAAAATGCCTCGACTCTGCCTATTTTGGGTTACAAAAATCTCCGAGAATAATAAATAGTTTGTTAGTTTTATAATGTTCCGACGATTATAAGTTATATTTCACTGTAATAGTTCATTTTAGTTATTATAAACGCTGAAAGCTAGGTTTCTTTGTTTTCCTCCGACTCTTCTTCTTCTAACCTAACATATTCTTTCTTTTGAAAAATTTAAAACCCAATTAATCAGCCACTGTAATTAATCAAAGGTAGTTTAGTTATTATATAAAATATATAAATGTTTTTTTCTAAGGGGTTGTTGAATTTATTTCAAAATAACCTTATTTTATTTTATTTAACAATCCGTAATTTTTTTGAGCACCCTCAGTTATTTTTCTTTTCTCCGAACTTATAATAACAACTAGATGACCATTAATTTGAATCCACATGTGGGAATATCCCTATACATTGGAGGATACATAATAATAAAATAAAAATATTTTGAAATAATATTAGAAACCCCTTTATCTATATATTTTTCGTAATGCCTAATTATCCTTGATTAATTAGTCATCAATTAGTTAATAGATTATTTTAAATAAAATTTAGATTTATAGTTAGAGCAAAGGCAGTGGGGTGGGAATATTGGTTGATTTGCCAAATACCACCCCATAAGGGATAGGTAAACATAAAAACTCGCTTGGAAAATGAGTATTTGTAGGAATTTTCCAAATGAGGCTCAAGTTGAGTCGTTCGAATCAATTTGAGACGATCGACTCATGTTAAGTCGCTCGTCTCAACATAGACCGAGCATCGTCTCAACATAGGCCGAGCATCGTCTCATGTTGAGACGATTGGCTCAACATAAGCCGAGTAAAATAGTTTTTATTTTAAATTTATTTAAGTTAGTTATTATATATATATATATATATTGATTTTAAAATAAAAACCGGCTCCACTTATTAAAAAGTTATTTGTTTATATAAAAAACGGACTCCACCAATTAAAAAAAATATTTGTTTATATAAAAATTGGGTCTACTTGGTTAATTTGTCAATTCTCCCACTGTGGAGAATTGATTTTGCCAAGCCACGTGGACATGTATATTAGCCAATATAGAAACTCCCACTGGAATTGCTTTTAGAGTGTTATTTGTTAATTATAGAGAAACAGCGAGAGGACAATAAGAAGAATAAGTGTAAGAAAATTTCGGCTTTTGGGAGACTTGATAGAAATGAGAGAATCTAGTGAGGAATCTTATGTTGGGGAATCTTCATCTTAACAAGAAGAAGGTGTTTACGTCTTTTATAACGGTTCTCAATTGCAACATTTTATAGATAATCAAAATTTCATATATGAAAAACCATAAATCAGGGTATTAATGAGCATGAAGGTTCAAATGAAGATCATTCATAGGGAAATTAATAAATTAATGATACAGGTACTTCGAATATTCGTGTATAGGTCAAATGAGATGGAATGTGATTTTTTTAGTTCGATATGCCATGGTTGTTGAGTTGAACAAACTCGGAGTCGGCATGTCGAAGTTTAAAAAAAATGCTGATTCTTTACAATTGTATGATATTCAAACTTATTTCATGCCGTCAACAGGTATTCCCACATGAAATGGTTATTCTTGGTTGTACGATCGACATAGTAAGAAGGTCACCAACTATGCTGAATGTGGCCTAAAAATGGACAGAAAGTTTAGGCCTTTGTTGGCATGGCCGAAGACATCTTATTATACCAAAAGTGTCCAATAATATGCCCATAAAAGGGTTATTCTTGGCTTCACAGTCGGCATCGTAAGATGGGTAACTCTGTTTACAACGCCGACGGAGGCATCTAGTAAATTTGACAACTTAAAATTTCTATAGTCGGCATTGATTTTAGATATCGAGTATGACGATTGTTAGAAAATACTGAGCATAAAATTTTGATGTGAGTCGGCATTGAGGTTAACTTTATCTATAATGCTGACTAAGGAATTTGATAATTTTGTTAATTCAAAATATTGACAGTCGGAATTGAATAGAGTTATCGAGCATTCCGACTGTTGCAAATTTTTACGGTAGACATATCTGGACTCTCAATACCATCCCGACTTGTTATTTTATTTCGACTAACTGACTTTATTTTTGTGTGGTTGGATCGTACTTGTTGCCGCTGATCAGCCTAAGCTTGTACAACAGCTGGGTTCAAATACTTCAGAGCATTAAGCGAATGATTAGGTATGTCAGAAAATCATTTGGAAAGTTTATATTGGTATTTCTTATAAGATATATAACTTGTTTTGTTTATGCGTAGAGTAGGAATTTACAAGTAAAGATGAGGCAATTAAGTGGGCTATAAATTTGACTCTTACGAATAAGTGTGTATTACTCAGAAAAAATCAAGGAAAATTACTCGGTTTGAGATGGCTTGCGAGAGAGGTGGGAGTACTTTAGACACAATAAAAATAGATATGTGTATCCAAAGAAGACTACAAGGATATACGAGACTACAACGAGAAAGGATGTATACCCCTTCAAACTTATATTTAATTTGAATGAAATATATGGAAAAGTAAAGTGATGTGCGGCCACGATAATCATAAGGATCCAAGACTTATGTTGGTGATATGCTTACAAATAGTGGTAAATAAGTTCGTTCAGATTTGTGAAGATTTGGATTTAAATTTAATTATTAAGACTAAAAATAACAAAACTCAAGTAAAATTGATAATCAAGTTGAGAGAAAACTGAGGCTAGGTTTCCACTATTTTTCCAATTTTTATAATGATTAAATTCAATAATTATAATCATGCAATTCTAACTTTTAATTTGATTCTAAAATGTTGCAATAAGTAAATTCTTAAAGTAGCAATTGTATAACAAACGCATAGAACATATAAACCTTAGGAAAAGCATATACCATCTAACGAAATCACAATTGCTCTATAAAAATTATTAAATCAATTTTTAATTAAGGCAAACAATCATAAAATAATTGCATAAATTAATTAAATAAACATTACCACATAATTTTTGGAAAAAAATAGCTTCCACCGTCGCCTCAGAGATGGGGTTCAGCTCCTCATATTTATCACTTGCTCAGAGTTACAATTCATTGCTCAAGATGTATACAAATGATGAAAAATGAGAAAAATAAAGTAAACAGTGAATTTGTAACGATTATATGAGTTACAGAATCACTGTCACAGAAGCTATGAAATTAAATGTTGCTGATTTGAATAATTGTTGCAAACAGGATGATGATCCTGTCACAAACTGGATGAAGATTCCATCGCCTTTTGCTTGAGGATTCTGTCACCTTTTGTTGTTCTTCGTGCACCAGCAGCAGCAGAAATTCTGAAATGTTTTCTCGAGCTTCTCTGCCTATCTGAAACTACCCCTTAAGATCTCCCTCCCTTTTTTTCACTTAAATCCAACCTATTTATACACCAAATATCAAGAATTCTTCGAAGATTTTTTCATTTACAGGAAATAATATCGTATCATATTTCTTTTTAATTCCTGATCTTTTCTTTTTGTTCTCTTCCTGATTCTCCTTCCATCATATCTGGTGAGAAGTAAATGGTGATTTGATACTAATTCTGGGCAGATATTCTCTTAATCAAATCATTCCTGAGAATGTTCTCTCTCGAGAGAAAATAATATCTCCCTGATATCTTGCTGTGATTGAAATTTTCTACTGATTTTCACGTATCTTCTGGTTATGAATTTATCACTCTCGATATGGCAATCATTCTCTCTGATTTTATCCCAAAATCACGTGAAAATCATACCCAGAATCAATACAGGATATAACTGTATGTATACCAAATTTTCCCGCCAAAATGAATTTTTGAACCGTGAAGAAGGAGTTGCCCATATCCAATGTCCGGGTGCCTTTATCATTTTTTGGGTGCCTTTAGTAGTTTTTTGAGCCAATTTTTCCCAAATGTTATTTCTCCAAAAGTACCTACTATTACATAAAATCACAATATTAGTACAAAATCGAGCTTTAACAAAGAACAAATTGAGAACAAATTAGACACTAAAACGTGTCTATCAGTTGGGCATTGTGTATTTGCAAAGATGACACCCGATCAATTTAAGGAAGTAAAGAGATTGAATAAAACACGCACCACACTAAGTTAAATCCTCAGCGGTATCAACGCAAAGGATCTAACTAACATGTTTTATTTAAGTACTATTTACAGTGCACAAGCAAGTATAAAAAGGAAGGAATGGAATGGTAGGTCGGTCAAACGAAAATTTCTAAATTTATCCACTGATTTCAATTACACGCACAAACTGAAAAAGGGTCTGGATGGCAAGGTCCTTCAAATATTCATTGCATATCTGTTGATGGTCCAATGGGCTCGATCATTCTTTCTGGTTCTTATGATGGACTACATTTACAAGACAAACAAATATCATATGTCATTGTTAAACATTATGGGTCATATATTAGACAAGGTGACTTTCACGTTAGATTGTTGTTTTATGAGAGACGAAAAAGATCATAACTATATTTGGGCCTTACAACAGTTAAAGTTACTACTCCGGAGAAATAATCTTCCAAGGGTTATAATAACTTATAATGAACAAACATTAATGATCGCAATTTCTGATGTTTAACCGGATCACAAAATTTTCTTTGGCATGCGGTTATTGAACCACCGAAGAAGGATATTAAGAAGTTAAAGAAAGAAAAAAATGAGGAAGAAGTTCAAATAAGACAACTATCATGCACCCGAAGAACAATAGGAAGAGAAAAAGAAAATTAAAGAGATAGTGGACAAAAAACAGAAACAAAATCATCTCAAATGGTTGAGTTTTCTAAGCGATTGGGATGCCTTGGTTTGGTCCATCACCAAGGGTATATTTAATAAAAATTAGAAGATATTTATTGCTCATTAGAACGATAGGTACCCAAGTTGGTATCGTATTGTAGGATCCAATGGTTGGATCCATAAAAAGAAATTTGTGCGGGCATGGACCAACAGATATAGACAATATGGCAATGAAGCTACTAGCATTGTAGAGTCCGCTCACAGATGATTGAAGAAACTCTTAGATTCAAATCAAGGAAATGTTATTATGGTGACTGAGGCAATGAAACAATATTTCACAAATGATATTAATATAATTAATAAAGCATGTGAAAAAAGCTCAATGGAGATGATGACAATACATTTGAGAGATGAAAAGTTGCTTTTGGGAATAGAATACAAAACACATTGGGAAATAACCTATATAATGAGAGAATTAAATTAGGAGAGACAGTATGGTCATCCAGGTGATGTGTGTGTGTTTGTCCTACAATATCGTCTATGAGACTTCCATGTCATCATATGCTTATGAAGTATGAAGATGTGATACCTATTGAGGTTATCAATCCATTTTGGCAGCGACTCTCTTTCACCCCTCGTCATGCAGAAGTTGCCAGAAAAAATGTATGGGTATTAAGGAAGGCCGATAATTATTTAATACTTATGCGCGCGGGAACTCGGCTCAAAAACAAATTTTGTTGAGATAAATGAGGCGGTTGATCCACCCACACACAGAATATGTGGATGAACCAATAAAAAGAAAGATTATTAGTAGACTAACAACCAAAATGGCTAGAAAAAAAAGATAGGAAAATTTTGAAACAAGCGAGTGAACATGAAATAGAATGTGAGGGTAATAAGAAAACTAATCTATGTGTTTTTGAGGTATACGAAGCGATGTATGATGAAGCACCGGTACAAAAAAGAAAAAAAGGAGAAAGGCCGAAGAAAGAAGTTAGTACATCTATTCAACAACAACAATATGAGAATTCTCAAGCTATGATGAAACACCGGTTCCAAAAAAAAATGAAGGATGAAGAAGGAAGTTAGTACATCAACTGAACAACAAAAATATGAGAATTTTCAAGTTATACCCAACATTGATAAAGCACCAATAGCAAATAAAAGAGGCAGGCCGAAGAAGGATGTTATGACTCCGGAGATTTCAGGAGACGGTACGGAGATAATAAAGAAAGCAACAGGTGATATGAAAAAATTTAGGGATCCGAAAACAGGTAAGCCGAAGTAAAATTTGCATACCATAATAGAGGAGTATATGAGGAAACTTCGCGAGATCATTCACCGGATAATATGGATGGAGATGAAAATTATGGTTATCATGCTGCGAATGAGCAATTATGATACTTACATGGGGTACATAATTTTGGGATGATATGCAAAAATGAAGATGGCGGCAACACTAATCAAAAGGAGAAGTTTTTATAAACAACAGTGGACAATTAACAACAATTTAATGATTTGTATGTTAGTGTAATAGGGCCTAAGGAACCCATGAAGTTTCTTATGTCGTCATATTGGATGAGAATATCGGTCTAAGGGCATCTCTTAGCAGATATATTTCAGTATGTGGTTCATTATTTTGGGCCTTGATGGACCTTACCTTTACACCAAAATTTCAGGATTGTGAAGGATCGTTGAAGAAAAGAAAAATTGTTCTACCGTTTGTGAACGAGAACCATTTTATCGGTATCAAGTTAAACAAAATTGTCCATTACCATCGGTTTTTGCTTATACTAAAATATCGATTTTAGTACCCAACTACTCTGATGGATGGATGAAAATGTACGAACAGAATCACCAATTGTTAAATGCTTTAAGTTTATCCATGTAGCGAGAGAATACGTAACAATTGAATTGAACTAAACTTTGGAATGCAGACTTTTAGGACTTAGTTGATGAAATGATATTTTAAGTGGTCCCTTATATTTTGTATTTTAAACTTTAAATCATGCTCAATGAATGTAATGGTTTTAGTTCATATGTTCTTTGAGTGGTCGCTTATATATTGTTTTTTGTTTTTGTTATCCTATATAATGGGTAAAATCGACATTGTACAAATCAACCAACAAAGCCGATTATAATGCAAAAACATCATATGGAGCAATAGTCGGCATTGTTTGGAAAGTTGCTGACTATGCCGACTCCTACGAGTTATTGGACATAAAATATTGGAGTCAGTCGGCATAGTATAACCAGATAATTCCAATACCGACTCGTACTCCAGATAATAACAATGCCAACACCTCTGTAATGGCTAGATTTAAAAAAAAACTAGTCGTTGGGTTTTTCATCTATATATAGAGGAACTCTTCTTTCGCATCAAAAATCTCTAACTTCTCAAATTATTTCTCATTTCTTCCTCATAAAAAAATGGTTCACTACACTGAAGAAGAAGATATTATCATAGTTCGAGCGTGTAATGTGATCATAACTCATGAAGATGATCAACACTATAGAAGGGTAACTTGAAGAAATCTGGATAAAACAACCGACAATTTTTTGAATCATGTATTCTTAGTCTTTGTTGCGTTAGACGGCAACGGAAAAGGAAGAAACTACCAAGGGATTAGACGTAGATTCACCAAAGTTATCAATTCTAGGTACGAAAATTTTAGAATCCTTTTGGATGATGTTATTGAAGAACATCCAACAATGCCTTATGATGCACGAATGAGTAATGAATGCTTTTCAATCTTTTTAATACTAAAACTAACTTAGTATCATACTTTTTTTGCAAAAAGAATTAGTTCGTATTTAGAAGATCTATGAAAACCAATTGATTATATGAAATGCCACGATTGATGGAAAGATATTATCTTACCACTCTATTTTTTTAATATATTTATTATAATTATGTTTTCAAGTGTAATGCTTCTTTCATAAAAATGCTATGAAATATCCTAATGTAGTACACTTTCCATTCAATGAAAACTATTTTCTCAAATCACCACCAATCGGCACTGCACAAATGATTCGACATTGGAATTAAAGAAATCGACACTGTCCGATAATGTAAATACTATACCGACTTTCATTGATTTAGTATCAGAGAATTTGTTATATCAATCTGCATAAAAACAATGAGAAATTGTGTGCCGACTGTATCATAAACTATTCAAAGAATATATGTATACAGTCGGCAATAGATAGAGGGCTTTCGATCATGGCGATTGTATCATATATTGTTCAAACAAGCCAATTTGTATCCATGGCATTGTTAGTTGTTAACTATCAATGCCGATTTACATCTAAAAGAAGAACACCATTATACAAACCATGCCGACTAATTATAAATTCTTAAAAAAATATTTATTATTTAAAACGAACACAAACCTTAAATTTAATATGTTCTAAATCGTTAAACGAACCAAACATTGACCATATTTAAACCAAACAAACACTATTTTATAGCAACCCAAAGTTAATACGTTCTAAATTGTTCAAAAGGTAACTACCTTAAAGCAAACAAACAAAAATAAACACATCTTCAATCACTTTTTCCTAGGTTTCTTTGGGCCCCGCTTCTTCTTTTCCACGAACAACTCATTAGCATCTACATTTTCAAAGTTCTTCAATTTGTCATCAATCTTACGTATTTCTTCAAGGGTCATCATCTCTCCTTTTCCAAATTTAGAACTAAACATTTTGTCCATATCACCAATTTTCTTCCGCTATTTTTTATATATACAATAAATAGTTATTAAACTTATATAAGAACAAAATGCATCATTCGCCTTTTATTTATTTTTAAATATAAGAATAGAGAATATAAATAAAAAAACATAAGCATAAGTATAATCATAAGCGAATAACATACATACCACCATTGAAAAAAGCTTTACAATAGAAGTAGAAGGAAACATAGAAGTATAAGTAGAAGTTTGAGCAGGCATATCCTTCTTATGTTTCTGTGGGGAACTGCAATGTTCACCGGGCGTACCAGATAAGTACGAGAGTAACTACTGTATACTGACATATAGCCAGGATCCACTTTATAACCGTTGACTAACAATAATCCAAGCACTCCGATCTACCATATAATACTTTCATTTCCCTCAAATGCTTCGAGATTGGTGGTGGTGTATAAGCTACAACAATTTTCTTCGATGTTGATTTGTAACTCTCCATTTCATGCTTAAAAATATGCACCGTCGGCCATCCCACAAATTTTTTCTTGTACCAAGTTGCCTCATTACACGCAAAAGATCGTACATGACAAATCCTCCCGGGTGAAACAACGCTCTGTTGTAAAAATACAACGTTACCAGACCTTAGAATGTGGTGGTAGACTTCTCTATTGTAAGGACCCGCAAATTCGTCAACTATATTTGACCGGTTAAGAGATTAATTAGTTGCTAATGACTTAAGTCAATAAATATGAACTTTAATTAATGATAATTAATCATAATAATTTGATTTTGAAACTAGTACCACTGGATAGATCTCAAAAATTTATGCGAAATGGACTACTTAAACGCATCATCCGGATACCGGATGAAGAAGAAATCATAAATTGTATTTGAGGGGTAAAATAGTCATTTTATCATCAAATGTTATTAGGACTAAGGCTGCACATACCTGACCCGCACCCCTCAGTTTTGTCCTGACTCACACCCGACCCGCCGATAAACGGATCGGGTGCGGGTGATAATTTCCTTTACCCGCCTTCTGGCGGGTCGGATGCGGGTGACACCTTCTCTCTCCCGACCCACCCACCCAACCCGCTAAAAATCCCTTATTTGCTTGCCCTTGGATTAGATAGGGTTTTTTCATCTTGGCCGTTGATTTAATACGAAAAGAGAGTCTCTTATGTTCTGTCTTCTCCCGTTCTTTTCTGTTACTTCTGTACTTTTGTGTGTCTCTGACTCTCTGCTGGTTTCTTTCTCGAGTCTCGACCTTCAGTACCTAAGCGAAGCCTCTCTTATCTTCTTCCGTTCGACTATCAGGATTCAGGAAGTAAAGCCCTTCAACATTTCTAGCCTATTAGGAAGGTAAACCACTAAGCCCTTAATTTTTGAACATAAATTCTTCTGCCGTGTTGAATTTGGGGTTTCAATTTGGGGTTTTTATTTTCGTTAACTGCTCATTACAGTTGGGGTTTAGTGTGGTTTTGATCAATTTGGGATTTTTATTAGGAAGGTAAACTATTTTGGATTCTGCTCATTCTAGGGCAAGTGGGGTTTTGTGTGTCTATTTAATTTGTCAGGGATTAAGAACTTATGATGGGTGCTTGACAAGTTGATGCCATGGCTTAAGAACTCAGCTCATGGTTTCTCTGTTCATAGTGTGTTTTGTTATGTATATATGGTCCTGGACCCCTGATGTATGGTTAGTCAACCCTTGTTGTGAATTACCTGTACCATCAATACCTGATACACATATTGTTGATTACCCTTGGTTTACTCTTTGCATCCCCATTGTGGCAGTCTGGTAGACATGGAATCTAACAAGTAACAATCAAAATGTTGTATTTCCATTCTTTGCATATATCAATGACCCAACAGAAGTGATTATCTTTATCCTACCCAATGGGCATCAATATATCCTCCCACTTGGAGTCATATCAATGACCCAACTGAATTCTGAGCAGTCAATGACCCAATTGAATTCTTAGCAGTTAATGAAAATTTAGTATGCATCAATGACCAAATGGTACAAATACAATTCAACAACGAAAATTTTATGCACAAGTTGTCAGTCAGTTCTGTCTTCTTTGTAGCAAAGTCGAGCTTCCTGCCAACGGGTCTTATGGATATAAGCATATTAACCTTTGATATGATTTTTAGTTGCAACACGCTTATTGCTAAGATATATCATGAGTATGTTACAAGAATCATATAGAGAACTTTCGTATACCCGCTTTCGAGTTTGTACTTATGCATCTCTAAGTCGCACCAGACAGTGAAGTAACTAGAATTGAATGTATGAACACGAAAAATGTATCCAGGTCATATGGAATATAATAACATGCTCACGCTGCAAATGTATTATGCGAAACAGCAATAATGTAACCTAGTTATAGCTGCCGACAACGTATATTGCTAGCTATTTGTCTGATATTTTACTGTTTGGATGGATGAGTTCACCCTCATTTAGTTCTACTTCTGACTTATTTTTTTTGTAGGTTACTACTTACCACCATGGTTGAAATCTCAGAAGATGATTCTTGTTCAAATCTTCCAGTTATACAAGGAATTCCATCGTAACCGTAAATGGGACCTCCACCTCAACGTCCATCGAATTCCATAGCAGGGAAAGGGAGTATAGCTGGGTCATCTGCGGCACCATCTTCTCAACCTTCATCATCTTGTGCAGTAAGCGACAGTTCAAATAAGAAGCTTAGAGTTAGTGCGAAAAAATCTTGGGTATGGGGTCACTTTGATATTATAGAAGATGGTGCTAGAGCAAAGTGTAAGCACTGTCCAAAGGGTCTGGGTACTTACAAGATTGGTGGTAAAACACATGGGACTACCAATCTTTCTCATCATTTAGAGAAGTGTATTGACTATACGAAATCAGTTTAATAAGGAACATGGACAACAAACACTTGGTTTTCAGCTGTGCAATCCGGGAGAGGAACCACAGTTGGTGGGGGTCACTTTTTCTCAAGAAGGATATAGGAGAGCGTTGATTAGGTTTATTATTACAGATGAAATGGCTTTTAGAATTTTTCAAGGCGAAGGTTTTAGGGCTTTTTGTTAGTATCTTGAGCCGAAAAGGCTAAATTGATAAGTTATTTCAAGACAAATAAGACAAGGGTATGTCTTACTACTGATACTTGGACATCGATGCAGAACTACAATTACATGGTTGTAACGGCCCATTTTATTGATCGGCAATGGAAGCTGCATAAGAGAATCATCTGTTTTGTTAGATTGAGAGTCATGAAGGTAAACAAATTGGTAAGGCTTTAGAGAAATGTTTGCTGGAGTGGGGGCTTGAGAGGGTGTTCACTGTCACTCTTGATAATTCATCTGCTAATAAATCGCTATTGAGTATTTGAGTAAAAGAGTTGTTAGTTGGGGTTTTTCATTACTTGGAGCTAAATTTTTGCATGTTAGATGTGCGGCTCACATACTTGCTCTTGTCGTTAAAGATGGTTTGAAAAAGTATCATACGTCGATTCTCAGAATCAGGGAAATGGTAAAGTAGGTCACGAAATCTCCCGCAAGATTGAAGAAGTTTATGGATGCTGTTGAGATGGCAAGGATATATTGTGATGCGTCGGAAAACCGACTTTGTTTTACCGCAAGCGCACAGTGTCGAAAGATGTAGACAAGAGAAAATACGGTTCGTTCCAACGAGGAGTTTGGATTAAAATATTCTTTTTAGGTTTTTTTATAAAGAATTAAATTAACTAGTAAATTAAAACTACTTAATAAAGTTTGAAAATCGATAAGAGGAAAGCGTTAAGGTTCCGGGAATCCGTTGTAAATTAGGGTTTAATTGCGTTCGTCACAAAGGGTCTCGATTTTACTCATGTAAAATAGCAAATCTAGCTACTAATACACATAAGATTTTTCGTTTAAGAATCGAAGAAAGAATTTTCAAAAAGAATTGTGTGTTCTCAACCTAAGGTAGAATTTCGAAGTACTAAGTATACGTGGCATAAAGAGTCAAAGAATATTCATAAAAACGATTTCATACAAGGTTTCAACGAGTCCTTCTACTAATCAAACAATGGACTATACGTGGCATAGAACATGAAAAATCATCGAGAGGGTAAAACGTTGAGAGAGAGAGACAAAACATTAATATTAAGTTCATATAATTGAAAACCCTAGTTTTGAAACACAAAGAAAACCATCTCTACAAGTTCATCCTTTCGCCCTAACAAGGGAACTAGCCCAACATGGCTTTCTCAAAAGCCATGAAAATTAATTAAGAAAATAAAATAAAACTAACCCGGTGATGTTCTCTGTATTGACCGTGAAGCTTCTGTATCCGGAGGTATCTCAATGTCCAAGTATTTCTACCTCCGAGACTATGTCTGTGGTGTGGGTATGTGTATTTATAGAGGTTACTACAACCTCTTTTAAGAATCCTAACCGAATTAGGAAAGCACCGACCACTGTATTTCCGTGTTATACACGGTTTAGTTCTTCTTTCCTAACTTCGTCTTTCCCACGAGAAAATCTCGGCACACTCCTTCCAAACTTGAGCCGTACACTTCCCTTGATTTCCAGACTCTTCTTTCCTTCTTTTCTTATGAACTTCCAGATAACCCATCGAGCTTCATTCTGCCGTTGATCGCTGCCAATCCCGAGCCTCTCTAATTCCATGTTTATCCACCACATCTCGAGTTCCACCACGAGTAACAGCCAGCATCCATCATTACTGCCTCCTCCAATAACTCTTTACTGCCATAGATTGAGTTCATCAATTTTCAAACACCATTCTCCCAGTACCAATTGCCATTAAACATCACAATTAACATCTCATCATCATTAAATCAGTAACATCAACTTCTCCAACCACCAAACACCTCACCGTCATTATCTGTCGACACTCACACACAACATCACCTTCTCTGCCTTACATCACGCTGTTGTGATCATCATCAAAGCACTGCCAGCATCATGATCTCCATCTCTGTTTTGAATTTAGGAAGAAGAAAGGTGTGGCCCCGATCAATTCTTGTTGGCGCCCCATCAATATTTAAAATTCGGCAGCCTTGAGCAAATGAGCAGGTGCTCATATAAACGTTTGAATTCCATCTGACCCATAACGTCTGAGAGTGTGTGAATAGCGGTTACCCTGGAAATGACCAATTTGCCCTTAGTATTCGTTTCGCTCATAACTTTCTCATACGAAGTCAGAATGACCTCGTTCTTTCGCCGTCGGCTTCGTAATTCATTCTATACAATATAGAGAGTAGAATTCCTGGAATACACTGTGTTCCACTGGGTCTTTGTCAATTCTTCTCTTGGAAAGCTCTGTTTCACTTGTTTCAGAGATGTAACCTAATAAAACACATAAACTACAAATGTAATAATAACAAACGGTAATTCACACAAAATCTAGCAAATAAGTATAAGGAAATGATACTTAAAATGTATGAATTATGCATTTATCAAATTCCCCCATACTTGCCTTTTGCTAGTCCTCGAGCAAACTACAAATCTAAACTAATCTAAAATACAACTCTCTTTCGTTGAGGAAACGGTTACACTTAGCATGTGTAACAAGCCTTTAAACCCCTAGGTGTCCCTAGTGGACGAGTTTTGTCTCATGAGGTTTTACTAGAGATTTACCCACAAAACCTACTCCAACTCCTAAGTATTCCAAATCACCTGTATCAAAAGAGCTATGAAGACATAAAGTTTCTGCACACTAACAATAAGAAGTTAAAAGTATAAAGAACATTATTTTCATGCTTAACTCTTGAGTTAGGAGAAAACCACCATGTGAAAGAATCCAGGTTCTAGAGTGACCGAATATTCCTGCCTCACCAATATGGTTTTATGAATTTGACACTCAAAGGACGCACTTTATGGTCACACATGTGTACAGGAAGGAATGAAGATAGAAATCCTACACACGTTGAATGGTAGGAAGGAAAGGTAACCTTCCGAATCATTTGAAGATGTTATCCCATAGAAAGTGGGACGAAAAAGAACCCCTTTTTATTTTTCTAGTGACCTCTAATAAAGGAAATCAACCACTATGCGAGGATGGGAATGCTTACTTACCTTCTCATCTGATCGGCAATCAGCACCACTCTCACAACATCCAATAGAAACGTCTTCGGTCTTCAACTGTAGAAGATGAAATCTTGAACTTCGTAGAACCTTGACAATTTGTAACTCATTTCCTCAATTTCTTGTTGTTAGAAACTTCTCTATAGATTTCTTCTTCCCCACGACATTATTGAATGAATTCAAAAGAAAATCTACACTAAAGCAATGATAACCGTTTTTTTTTTTTTTTTTTTTAACTTCACAATATAAACTGAAAAATAAATGACAAAATTACTACGACCGTGGGATAAAAACTTTACCACTTGATTCTTCACAACATGTATTGCCTTGATATCATGAACTTCACTAACTCACATCTTTTGATTTCTTTCGCTTTTGTACATAAGTCTTCAACATGTTAATTGTATTGTTGCTTTACTTGAATATGAAATTTTCTCTTTCTTGAACGGTTGCTTGCAAACCTTGATTGCCTTCAACTTTCCTTCGAATTTTTGATGTATTGCTTGTTGATGATGATATGTTTCTATGGACCTGCTGTTGTCGAGAGAATGGTGCCAACTACAAACAAGACTACAACATAAAGTTAACAATTTTGATGACACCCTCATGATTGATAGAAATAGCACTCAAGAGATCAAAAAGTAGTGCTGAAATTGGGGTGAGGTTGGGTAGCTCATCATTCTACCCGGAATTTACGCAGATGAAACACTCTAAACGGACAATTTAAGGTTTGGTGCCTCACTCATGGGTATTGAATGATCAACAAATCTAATATTGTATTCTCTACCGGCAGTTTAAGTCCATTTTTGTCAGCTCTAGCCTCTCAACAACTAAGCCCTCCAAATATAGTTCTATAATAGTTCTAAGTTCAGTTGTTTCGGCTAGAACTCCGTATGTAAACGTAGCAAGATGGATACTAAGTGACTCTAAAATATCTAAAAGTTGGAGGTTTTCATGCAAATAATTTCGAAAAAGTTGAAAACTTTCTACCTAAAAAGTGTATACTTAAGAACTATATATGCTTACACTCCCCCACACTTAAACTTTACATTGTCCTCAATGTAAACTAACTCATCCAATGTAAAATCAAGATGGGAAATCCTAAAATGGCATAAAACAAGCAATCAAAAACTAAAAAGATAAGGTGAAAAAAAACAAATTTGATGGGTTGACTCCCATGAAGCAAATGATAGTATCATATAGCAATAGTCGGAACAATTGTGGGTCGTCTGAATCAAATAGTGCTATCACCAGTAAAAGAAAACTGCAACAAGCCAAGAAAAAGAACAAACCGAGCACACTCTTATCTAGTTTTCTGTTTAAGACAACTACTTGTAGTCGTGGTTCAGGTTCAGGCTCTATAAAAGGGTCTAGATAAAATATTTTCATGGGCTGGATTTCGTCATAGGTAAGATCAAGAGGGTCAGGTTGTAGTCTTGAGAAACTCAACTAAGAACTTAGAAGCACATAATAATAACCTGAATAATTGTGGATCCGCAAAGTCAATATGATTTGGCTCACACAGTTGATTACTATGAAAATGGTCATTCTTAAGCAAATGTGTCGATTCTACTCTCCTAAAGTAATCAGGCTTAGTCTCAAAACTTAATAACTGGCACATTTGAAATTCAGACGTTCCAACATTTGGAAGAAAATATTTTGGTGGAAAAACAAAGTCAATCTTGGTATTATCGCCTAGGTAAACCACATCGACCATATGATGGGTTTCTAACAACTGAACTTCTTTCTGGACATTAGGCTCAGGACATATAGTTCGGAAATGATCTAGCAAAATAGTAGAGGTGCATATGTCAAGTCCCAAGTTAGGGACCTTTCTAAGACTCAACGGTAACGCACAGGGAGATCGATAATCACCCCCACACTTAGAATCTTGGGTGTCTCTAGATAGACTAGTCACTATTTTCCTACTTTCTAGATCATCAGGCGATGGTTTAGGGTCAAGGTCAGAGCTTTATCGACAGATGGAATGAGTCGAGATTCGGGTAAGACTAAAAATTCAATTCCAGGCTTCCATTTATTAGTGTGAAACAGTGGTGTGAAGTCTAACAAGGCGTTGACTTCACAAATAACACCTTCATCATCAAAATCATGCCCAAAGTGCGCTAAACAAGCCTCTAATGTATCATCTATATGGTTCTGCAAGTGAGTTTCATGGACTATTTCATCAATTATGCAAACAGTTTCATGATTAATTGGATCGTTATTATCCTCTTCTAGGTGACCAGTAGGAATCTCAGAATTTATATGATTAGAAGGTATATCAGTTTGCACATCTACTGCCTATGAGTTATTAACTCGACAATAGTATCCCATGTATAAACAGGTTCTTCTAAATCATCATCGTCATCTGAATAAATAGGGTTTCTAATCCAAACCTCATCCTTTTGAATAGGCATATCATCATTAATATGATCGTAAGTTGGACAAGATACACTAGATTCAAATGTCATAACAATGTCATCATTCCTATAATCACAAGTGTCAAGTTCATCATCACTCTCAAAACACACATATTCATCATCACTATCATCCGCAAATGCTTTCTGGAATGCTAGAACTCTCAATCTCTGTTCTAAACTAAGCGGTGCGTGTTTATAATACTTCTCATATATCATTAGAGGGTCATCCTCAATTACCTCATGTGGAGAAAAAACTCCCTTATGCCTCTGTTCCATATGTTCCCGAATTATCATCTTAGATGACGTCTCCTGAGAAGGAGTCATAATCCGTGAAGGTTCTTTCTCTTCCCTTTTGGAACGATTCCAAAATGCAATAAAAGAAGCCAAATCATCGGGATCCATAATACCAAGCAAAATTTACCCAATAACTCACCTTGCAAAAGCTTTGCGAGAATATCAAATATTTACTTACCTCCCGTACCAGACGGGTGAAGAACCGTTGAAGTCGACTCGGGCCACTTCCTGTGTCAGTGTACGAACCCAAGGGGCTGAGACAATCTCGTAACTGTCGTCCTTCCCTGTGCAGTTTATATTTAATACTACCCTTCCGT
This sequence comes from Papaver californicum, assembly GCA_023531435.1. Classification (NCBI taxonomy): domain Eukaryota; kingdom Viridiplantae; phylum Streptophyta; class Magnoliopsida; order Ranunculales; family Papaveraceae; genus Papaver; species Papaver californicum. The sequence goes on from JAJJMC010020037.1 coordinate 2,173,904, forward strand.
AGGGTTTAAAAATAATAATATCCCGAAATGTCCAAAAATAAAAGAAAATTACAAAAATAATCAAAAATTTCCTGATACAGTTTTCTAAATTAAATTAACTAATAAAAATACTAAAAAATAAAAATTAACTATTTGTCTTCTTCTACGTTTGTTCAGCTTTAACTTTACTCCAAGTCTTTTAATTACCAAAATCTTTGGCTCAATTTCTTTTCGTTTCCGTTCCCAACATCTGCAGCAGAAGATAAATACCAAAACGCGTAAAATCGAACAAAATAATAAAAATCTAAAAGTAAAATCTAACCTAAAAAAAATCTAATGAAAAACAACTCCCCGGCAACGGCGCCAAAAACATGTTGCGTCGGAAAACCAACTTTTTTTTACCGCAAGCGCACAATGTCGAAAGATGTAGACAAGAGCAAATACGGTTCGTTCCCACGAGGAGTTTGGATTAAAATATTTCTTTTTCAGTTTTCTATAAAGAATTAAATTAACTAGTGAATTAAAACTATTTAATAAAGTTGGAAAATCGATAAGAGGAAAACGTTAAGGTTTCGGGAATCCGTTGTAGATTAGGGTTTAATTGCGTTCGTCACAAAGGGTCTCGATTTTACTCATGTAAAATAGCAAATCTAGCTACTAATACACGGAAGATTTTCGTTTAAGAATCGAAGAAAGAATTTTCAAAAAGAATTGTGTGTTCTCAACCTAAGGTATAATTTCGAAGTACTAAGTATACAAGGCATAAAGAGTCAAAGAATATTCATAAAAACGATTTCATACAAGGTTTCAACGAGTCCTTCTACTAATCAAACAATGGACTATACGTGGCATAGAACATGAAAAATCATCGAGAGGGTAAAACGTTGAGAGAGAGACAAAACATTGATATTAAGTTCATATAATTGAAAACCCTAGTTTTGAAACACAAAGAAAACCATCTCTACAAGTTCATCCTTTCGCCCTAACAAGGGAATTAGCCCAACATGGCTTTCTCAAAAGCCATGAAAATTAATTAAGAAAATAAAATAAAACTAACCCGGTGATGTTCTCTGTATTGACCGTGAAGCTTCTGTATCCGGAGGTATCTCAATGTCCAAGTATATCTACCTCCGAGACTATGTCTGTGGTGTGGGTATGTGTATTTATAGAGGTTACTACAACCTCTTTTAAGAATCCTAACCGAATTAGGAAAGCACCGACCACTGTATTTCCGTGTTATACACGGTTTAGTTCTTATTTCCTAACTTCGTCTTTCCCACGAGAAAATCTCGGCACACTCCTTCCAAACTTGAGCCACACACTTCCCTTGATTTCCAGACTCTTCTTTCCTTCTTTCTTATGAACTTCCAGATAACCCATCGAGCTTCATTCTGCCGTTGATCACTGCCAATCCCGAGCCTCTCTAATTCCATGTTTATCCACCACAGCTCGAGTTCCACCACGAGTAACAGCCAGCATCCATCATTACTGCCTCCTCCAATAACTCTTTACTGCCATAGCTTGAGTTCATCAGTTTTCGAACACCATTCTCCCAATACCAATTGCCATTAAACATCACAATTAACATCTCATCATCATTAAATCAGTAACATCAACTTCTCCAACCACCAAACACCTCACCGCCATTATCTGTCGATACTCACACACAGCATCACCTTCTCTGCCTTACATCAAGCTGTTGTGATCATCATCACAGCACTGCCAGCATCATGATCTCCATCTCTGTTTTGAATTTAGGAAGAAGAAAGGTGTGGCCCCGATCAATTCTTGTTGGCGCCCCATCAATATTTAAAATTTGGCAGCCTTGAGCAAATGAGCAGGTGCTCATATAAACGTTTGAATTCCATCTGCCCCATAACGTCTGAGTGTGTGTGAATAGCGGTTACCATGGAAATGACCAATTTGCCCTTAGTATTCGTTTCGCTCATAACTTTCTCATACGAAGTCAGAATGACCTCGTTATTTCGCCATCGGCTTCGTAATTCAATTCTCTACAATATGGAGAGTAGAATTCCTGGAATATACTGTGTTCCACTGGGTCTTTGGTAATTCTTCTCTTGTAAAGCTCTATTTCACTTGTTTCAGAGATGTAACCTAATAAAACACATAAACTACAAAAGTAATAATAACACACGGTAATTCACAAAAAATCTAGCAAATAAGTATAAGGAAATGATACTTAAAATGTATGAATTATCCACTTATAAATTGTAAAAAGGGTTTAATTTTAGATGTGAAAACGCTGTAGAATTCTACTTATTTGATGTTGGTTGCTGCAAAGAGGTATGAAAAAGCTTTTGAAAGGCTACATGAGTCAGACAGGGCATTCCGTGAGAAGTTTTGTTATGATATTCCAGTACCATCTTTTTTTATGGGTGACGGTAATGACAATGTTGATCTAGATGCTGATTTTGATCTAGATTCTGACGATGAAGAAGAAGAAGTCGATACTCCAGAAGAAGAAGTAGATGTTGCTGTTAGAAAATCCAAGAAGAAGAAAAGGCCTCCAGTGCATGCTCCTGAAAGATATGATTGGTGCAATGCCAGAGTTCTGATTCAGTTTCTAAAGGTATTTTACGAATCAACTGCTGTTTTTTCATCTTCTACATATGTTACTTCCCACTCATTCTTATTGGAACTCGTTATTGTTCGTCAAGAATTAGACGATTGGAAAAATAGATATGAGGATCCTTTCTTAAGTCACATGGGCGATGTAATGTTGCTCAAGTACAAAATTATTGGGGAGAATATGAAAAAATGAATTCGTCGATGTTTATTGCTGTACTTCTGGATCCACGAGAGAAAGAAAAATGATTGTATGTGACTGTTGAAGATTTAGTTTTGCATTACGACCCTGTGACAAAACAAAGAAGGGTAAAAGCTTGGGTTGATAAAGTTAAAAAGGATTTTGATGAACTGTTCGCAGCTTATAAATTAGAATATACAAATGTTAAAGTGTGATATCTTCATCCGAGTCTGTAGGTAACACTAGTTCTACTTCTACTCAAGGTTTTTCTGCTTCTAGCAAGGCTAAGTATATGGAAGGAAGAAATAAACGCAAAAGCCAATTGAGTACTATGGAGGATCATATGAGATCTGAGGTGGAAAGATACTTGGCTAAGCCTATCTACTCTCCAAACAATGAGGATTCTTCTTTTGATATATTACTTTGGTGGAAGATCAACTCTGCGAGGTTTGACATTTTTCCACTCATATCCAAAGATATATTTGCTATACTTGTTTCTTCTATTGCTTCTGAATCAGCTTTTAGTACCGGAAATGAATTTTGGATCCTTTTCGAAGTTTTTTAAAGCTTAGAACACTTGAGGCATTAATTTTATTGTAAAATTGGTTACGTACACCAATTGACAAAGATTCTTCTATCCTTGGAGTCGAGGAGGAGGAGGTTGATGTTCTTGAGTCGGGTATAATTTGTACTTCATGGTTCTTAACTTCTTATACTATTATTACTATTGGTATTTTTAATTTTAATTTTTTTCTTTCTAATTGTTCACTTCTTTTGTTGCGGAGCTATTTGGTAACCTTGCTGCTTCTTCCATCATCATAGATGATGATTGATTCCTATTCGGTGACCTGGATGGCGCTGCTACTAAGATGACCTTGTTGCTAGTTGGAAAATATCGTAGAATTGCTGTTCTTGAACTTAGATGATTTCGATTTCGGTTGCAATCTAAGAATATTAAAACTTTAATTTGGAAAATATCGTAGAATTGCTGTTCTTGAACTTAGATGATTTCGATTTCGGTTGCAATCTAAGAATATTAAAACTTTAATTTTATTGTATAATTTTGAATGTTGGGACTTAGATTTTAAGATGATCGAATGTTGGTTAAAATAGTTTATCAGGTGGCGCGCGTGAGGATCAGAAAAAAATAGCCAAGTCATGAAAAAAATTGCATTGAATCTGGGCGGGTGACTCGCACCTTACCCTTCGAAATGGCGGGTCAGACCCGACCTGACCTGTCCTGCAACGGGTTGGGTGCGGGTTAATACTTCAGTCACCCGCCAATTGGCGGGTCGAATGCGGCCAAACCCGACCCACCCGACCCGATGTGCAGCCCTAATTAGGACAGCATGTATTCGCTTAGGGCACCCTTGTCTCAGAAGGTGTTGTTGAAGATGTTGTTGAAGATGTGTTGATGTTGATTTAACAAGAGAATAAGAAGAAATGTAAAAATGAAGAGGAGATAAATTAGGGTTTTCTTTAGATTGAGATTTATTATGAAATCAATCAATTAAAGACGAATTTTAGGTATATGAAATGAAGAAAAAGAACTATTACACTAATTAGAAGATTTAATTTAGAAAAGAAGATGGATTTTAGGTCTAATCCAAACCTGACTCGTCTAACTCAGTTTAAATCTAAGTTAACTCAGTAAATCAAGAGTCATACTTAATTCAATGATTTGACTCAGTGAGTCAAATATTAAACTTAAAACTTTTAAACTAAACCCATTGGACTTTTCACATGGGCTTGAACCTATTTGTAACACCCTCATTTTTAACAAAGAGGTAAAATATTCATTACCATGGACAAAAAGGACACTCAGGCGTAAAATAATATTTTTAATCACAAGGGGAAAAACGCTTGTTCAGGGGTAAAATAGTAATTGTACTCACCACAGTCATTCAGGGGTGCAATAATAATTTTATACACCATGGGAAAAATGGTTACACATGGGTAAATTAGTCATTTTTACATACCAAGAGCAAAACGGATACTCAGGGGTAACATAGTCATTTTATTTAGCAGGGGCAAAACGGTCACTTAGGGATAAAATAGTAATTTTACCATAAATAGAGGGTGCTTACTTGAGGAAGCATCACTGCATGTATGTTGCATACCCGAGAACACGTTATAGTGCTAAAACACTATTATATCGTGATGCATACCCGAGGAAGCATCACAGACCCTATGTTGCATACCCCGAGAATGCATTATAGTGCTAAGGAACTATTATACCGTGATACATACCCGAGGAAACATCACTAACCCACCCGAGAATACATTATAGTGCTAAGGGTTAGTAGATGACGTTGATAATGTTATCTCTGATCAAGATCATCTCAGAAATTTTATAGTTGAATACTACAAAACGCAGTTTAATGGGGACAGTACTTTACCTAGCGCTAGCCTATTTAGTATAAACCATCCTTCTATTATAACTGCTGAGAGTGTGTCTATGGATGTTATGCCCACTTTTGATGAAATAAAGCAAGCTGCTTTTGATCTAGGCGTTGATAGTGCACCTGTTCCTGATGGTTTCTCTGGGTGTTTCTATATACAGTGTTGGGATATTATTCAGGCTGATCTGATCAATGATATCTTAGTTTTTTGGCGTAATAAAACTATTCCTAATAGCGTCAACTCTAGCCTGATTCTTCTTCTTCATAAGGTACGTGATATTGATTGTCTTAAAAAGTTTACGCCTATTGCCTTTAGCAATTTTTCTTTAAAATCTTTACTAAAATCCTTGCTACAAGGCTTGGTAGAGTGCTGGGTAAACTTGTTTCTGAGGAACAGGTAGCTTTCATGAAGGGAATAAATATTAATGAAAACATTACGTTAGCTTCTGAGATGGTTAATGAGTTATCAACTAAGAGAACTCATAATAATGTTGGTCTTAAACTAGATATCTCTCAGGCATTCGATACAGTGAGTTGGAGTTTTATTCTTGACGTTTTTAAACATTATGGTTTTTCTAATGATTGGTGCACTTGGATTCTTCATATTCTGCAGTCATCTAGAATTTATATTCTGTTTAATGGAAGCCAGAAAGGATTCTTTACGATTGATAGAGGCTTGAGGAAATAAAAAGAGCCTCTTGTTTCCTCTCTCTTGTTTGCTGATGATATTTTTATTTTTTGCAAGGGAAATAAAAAGAGCTTGACCAACCTTACTCGGTTGTTAAAATCTTATGAACGGTCTTCCATCCAAGTTGTAAGCCTAGATAAAAATAAGCTGTATTTCGGTGGTGGCACTAACACTGAAAAAGACAATGATATTGCTCTTTTGGGAATTGATCTTGCTAGCTTTCCTGATAGATATTTGGGATTTCAACCCATGCATGGAGCAGTTAAGTATGATTATGTTCGTAATGTAGTAGAAAAGCTTCGGGATACCTCGGCAGGTTGGAAGGGGAGGTTACTATCTTTTCAAGCAAGATTGGTGCTTGTAAAATTGGTCATATCTAGCTATCGTGTTCATAATATGGCAGTCTAGAAATGGCCACTTAGAATCATTAGAGAATGTGAGGCTGTTATTCATAATTTTCTTTGGGAAATTAGTAAATGCTTTATCATTGCTTTTGATAAAATTTGTTGTCCCTTTAATGAGGGTGGCCTGGGTCTCTCTAGGATGAAGGTAGTAAATAAAGTCCTACTTATGAAGTTTTGGTAGAACATTAGGAATTCAGATAAAACTTGGGCCAAGTTTATGCGTGTTAAATTTTTGAAATGTAATGGTATGCTTATTGATTACAAACTTCGGTCTTCGATCCTGCCTGGAATTTGCTGGGTTTACAAGGAAATGGAAAATATCAAATGCCTGGTCGGTGATAGGAGAAATACTTCTTTGCTTTTTGATAATTGGTGCTCTGATAAGAGTATTGTTGAGTTGTCTAAGAATCCTATTTCCGAACGGAATCAGTTTCAATCGAGGGTTTGCGACATTATTGTCAATAACTCTTGGTCTATTCCTAATGATATTAGACTAATCATGATAAATGCAGGGATTAATATTGATGTAATGCTTATGCTTGTGGGTGGGGGGTGATATTAGATCTTGGATGGTTGAGCAGAAAGGCATTTTTTCGGTCAAATCTGTCAGAAATCGTACTCGTAAAAGGTAGCCTGTCTTTGCTGGTGCTAATATGTTACGGGGCAGACATATTCATCCTACCCTGGCTTCCTAAAATTGGAAACTTCTACGTGAAGATTTTTATGCCACACTTGATAAACTGAAGTATCCTTCGGCTAATCGGTGTTCGTTCTGTAAGAAAGGCGAAGACTCTTCGTTGCATATTTTATAGGACTGATCTTTCGTTCAGAAGGTATGGAATTGGATTTCTGGTATTTTTAAACTCCAGCCAAGCAATGACTTAATAGTATCCTATAACGCTGCTAGGTGTAAGAGTCGTATGGTGAAGGACCTTTAGCTTGAAGTTATTATGGATATTCGAGCAGGGAAATAGAAACTGTGAAATAAGGTAATCTTTGATGGTGCAACTTTGAAATTATATGCTTTCAAATCCAAAGTGCATCTACATATTAGGGACAACACGAGAATATTTAAGAGTTATATGTATAATTCTTGTGAGGACTTGATAATTTTAAACTATTTTCGAGTTGAATGCTTCTGGAATCCTCCGGCTATATATGAAGTGCTCTTGTGTTGTGATTGAGATATTATGGATAACCCAGGGCCTGCTAGAGCAGGCATTGTTGCTAGAAATGCGAATTGTGAAGTTGAGGGAGCAGTAGGCATTGGATTGGGCGTCGAAATAAATTTCATGGCGGAGTGGTTAGCTATTGTCATGGGCCTTGAATGGAATATTCAATTTGGTTCTCAGCGTATCTTGATTAGGTCTGATTCGCGTAGTGCAGTGTTGGTTTGTATTAGCAAAAACATACCTTGGAGTATTCGTCATAAATGGCTAGCTGGATTGTGCTAACTATAATTCTGTTGTTTTTGAGCATGCCTATCATGAAGTGAATTTTAGCGTGGATACTATGGATAAAAGAGCCCGTGAACTTCAGTTGAGTGTTAGAAGGTTACATTGGTAGAACAGAATTTTTTTCTAATATTGAGATGCATGTTATTTCCTATTTCAGATTCAAATATTTTGTAAGTTTTTTGGGCTGTTGTAGCCTCTTTTCTTACTCTCTATCGTTGTATTTAGCTTTTTTCTTTTAATAAATTTTTTGACTTACAAAAAAAAAAAAAAGAATTATAATGCTAAGGCACTATTATGCCGTGATGCATACCCGAGGAAGCATCACTGATCCATGTTGCATACCCGAGAGCGCATTATAGTGCTAAGGCACTATTATGTCCTGATGCATACCCGATGAAGCATCACTGACCCATGTTGCATACCCGAGAATGCATTATAGTGCTAAGACACTATTATGTCGTGATGCATACTCGAG
>JAJJMC010020037.1:2182085-2197238 GCA_023531435.1 Papaver californicum
ATGCATTATAGTGCTAAGACACTATTATGTCGTGATGCATACTCGAGAGTGCATCACTAATGTGCAGTAGATGAATGTCCATTACCCTCCTTAAATTTACTTGTAGAAATACGAGTAAGACATACATAGGGAGGAGGTGTTGGTTAGAAGTTGATGCTTACTCAAGGAAGCATCACACATACCTTATGAAGCTTATTCGAGGATGCTTACTCAAGGAAGCGTCCATGTTTCCATGAAGCTTACTCAAGGAAGCTTCACTGATCCGTGATGCATACCCGATAACGCATCACTAGAGGTGCAGTCGATGAATATCCCTTACCCTTTTTTTATATACTTGTGCGAATGATGGTAAGACATATATAAGGAGGATGTGTTGGTTATAAGTTGATGCTTACTCAAGGAAGCCTCAGATAGACCCTATGAAGCTTATTCGGGGATGCTTAGTCAAGGAAGCATCCATGCTGCCATGAAGCTTACTCAAGGAATCTTCACTGATCCGTAATGCATACCCAAGAATGCATCACTGGAGGTGCAGCCGATGGATGTCCCTTACCATCCTTTTATATATTTATGGGAATGCTGGTAAGACATATATAAGGAGGAGTTGTTGGTTAGAAGTTGATACTTACTCAAGGAAGCATCAAATAGACCCTATGAAGCTTATTCATGGATACTTACTCAAGAAAGGATCCATGTTGCAATGAAGCTTACCCAAAGAAGCTTTACTGATCCGTGATGCATACCCGATAATATATCACTAGAGGTGCAGTCGATGAATTCCATTCCCCTCCTTTTCTCCGCTTGTAGAAATGTCGGTAAAGAGAAGTCGTTGGTTGGAAATTGATGAAGCTTAACCGAGGATGCTTACCCAAGGAAGCGTCCATGATGCTATGAAACTTACCCGAGGATGTTTACCCAAGGAAGCATCCATGTTGCTATGAAGCCTACCCGAGGATGCTTGAATGATACTAAGCATCATTAATCCATGTTGCGTACTTGAGAATGCATATTTGCATACAAAGGCATTAGTTATACACAAGCTTGTGCATACCTTTCGAATGTCCCTTGGCCTATACAAACTAGGTTTTGCTTGGCCTTTGGACTTTACACACAAGTTGGAATCAATATTGGCTTTGCTTAAATATGATTACGTTGCTTGTTCCTTTCGAAATGACCCTTCGGATGAACTACAATCATGCTTGATCCCTTTAAGGTATGGGTTGGGTATGTAGGCAGCTGCAATATAATGTATTGAGGTGCAACATATTGTCGGGTGATTACGAAACTTTGATAACTCATATCATCTGGCTCGACAATGCTAGACAAGAGATGATTGTTACCGCACTTGATGAGGTAGTTGCATTCCATTGATAGATGTTCATACTTCCTATCAAGCCATACGGTATGAACAAAATATGTCTGGTTGCTGCACTCTTGGCAAGAGAAATACCAGTGCATGCACCCAGCGCTTAGTTGAAGCAGAGTTGGAAAAAAATGGCCTGAAACGGCCTAGGTGCTAGTCCAAGGCATGAGTTATGCCTGGACAATACTCGTAAGTATGTGATGCTTACCAAAGACGTTCATTATTGGCTTTAACGACCTTGTACCCTTTGCAGAACAAGGGTGAGCTGGAACAGTATGGAAACTACGATTCGAGTATCATGCTTGCCAAACATGTTTGGAAAGGCAAATCGACCTGCATTTTCCTAGCGGGAAGTGAAGCTTTAAGGCCCTGTTACCGTCCTTTCGAGTGGCACGTCGGGGAGCTCCGCCTGCCCAGCGCATAGTATCGGGGGATGAATTTTCCGGTCTGTCACACTATTGGACTTGTACTTTAACTTCCTTAACCCAATGGACCAAGACTTGACCAAACTTGACCTGAACTTTGACCCTTTTGACTTTGATTAATTTTGACCCTGTTTGACTAGAACTTTAACGGTTGGACTTTGACTATATTGACTAACTCTGACTCTGGCTTGACTTTGACAGTTAACTTTAATGGTTGACCGTTAGTTGACTTTTAAAAGGTCAATTAATTTGAAACACCTCCTGACTATCTTTTTGACCAATTTCCGACCATTTTTCTAAATTCTCCGATGATTATAGATATAAAACTATCACTGGAAATCTGGTAAGGAACGAGATAGTAGGATATTAAAGAAGATTTAAAGATAGAGCAAAAAATATGGATTAAATTCTGAAAGAATATTTAGTAATCATTGTCATGTTGATTCAGATGGTAATTACATGTTCTATATGATGACAATGATGACGAGGAACAATACTATGAGATTGTACCTGGGAATTCTTGAAGTAGACGAGATTTGACATCAAAAGAGGTGGGAACTCTTGTATCCTTCTTGTAATCATTAAGTTCTATTTTATCTTCGAGCATGATGTGACTGTATTATCTGTGAACATGTTTGTATGAAATTGTATGAGCATGTTGTGTGATATGCGTTGTGTAGTTTCCCTGTGAGGAGTGACTGTGATTCCCCACGGTTCCTTGCTAAGTAATCAGTAGGACGGATGGTCTCCCGTCAACAATATTACATAGTAGGGCGGATGCACTTCCGTCTCAATTTTATTCGTAGGTCGGATGCCATTCCGTTCCAATATTATATACTAACTATTAATAGTAGTCCGGATGCCCTTTCGTATCAATATTACTTATAGTCCGGATGCCCTTCCGTCTCAATATTATATATACTATTTTATTTTGGGAAACTAATCATATGCATATTATGCTTGATTGTACATCTTCTAGACTCCAATGATAGTTCCTGATCATGAATTGTATGGGCACTTCATGTGGATGGCGCTATTATTTGAGACTGGAGTTGGTATACCGTCGCTTTCTCCATTGAGTAGGGAGAGGTTAGGGTAACATATTTTTAGTTGTTCTAACTTTCTTTCATAGAGATTGTAGTATGGGATGCAGTCTTTGTCGAGGTAAGGTTATGATAACTTTTCTTTTATGAATGTCATATAGACGATATTGTGTTGAGTGTTGCGTGTAAAAGGTGTTGATTGTTTTTTTTAATTGGTGTACCTTGAATGATTATCTTTAGAACTGTGAATCATGTTAATGATTGCTTGAAAGTTATATGTTTTCACTGAGCATCCTTCGAAATGATGCATGTACTCACTCGTTTCCACTTCAATTTTCAGTATCTAAAGAAATAGTGTACGGGAAGATATCCGTTTTCGTAGCTTAAAGTTTTATCGAATTAAGATAATTATATATGTATTATTTATTTTCTGTAAAACAACACATTAAATGTATTTATATCACTTGAGATAATTTTATTTATAAATACCAGAGCTAACGGGTTCTAGTTTATGAAATTATTAAGTTTTCTGATAGCTTATATTTCTTAATATATCATTATTAAATTAATCTCCTGATTATTTTGTACTTATATTTATGGTCGTGACATCTATCCTCCTTGTAAGAATCAAACAATACCTTATCGTTTGTTATCACATCCAAATCCAATCTCATTTCTATCAGTCGAGTCTTGTTACCTGACTTAATTTGGACCCCCTTTGAACTTGTATCTAAGAGCTCTAGGATAATGTAGATCTCGATCCACCGTTTTGGTCAGGGATTTGTTTTCCGTGAGCAATGTTAGTAAGTGTTCATACGCCCAAACCTATGTCAGTATCAAATAATATTTAAGAATTAACATGTTCTTAACATAATTAAATTATAAAATTTTGGACAAAAACAATTAAGTTGTTCTTAAATTACCTGAGGGAGGGTAAAATTCCAGACAAATGGTGGGTGGTCGCCTTAGAGGCCTTCCGCATCTCTACCAACAAATGTGCAAAAATTGCAGTGCCCCACTAGTATTTGGGGACCTGATCAAATTATCCAACAACTGTAGGAAGTTGGCATTCATCTGTTTTCCTTTAATGTCTGAGAAGATCCTAGTGCCCAAGACATATAACATATATGCAACGACTGCTCGAGGAATGACTGCGGGGTTCAAATTTCCTTGGGCTTGTCTCTCCATTATCCCTCCAAAAGTTTGCTTGAGCATAAGTAGTTTGAATAACTTCACTCTCTACTTACCCGATTCGTGGAAAATTTGTTTTCAAGTTTCTTTGTCCCAACCAAACAACTTCTTGGTCATAACGTACAAATGGTCCCATTCTAACTCCTTTTTTTAATTTCCTTCCAAAACAACTTTACCTTGTACATGAAAAACCTAGAATTTGTTGAGCATCACCCAAAATTAAGGTTATCACGCTACAGGGGAAATGCATGGTACCAATTTCTCCGTAAAACATCTCTAAAAAGCAATTATAGTGACAGCATCATACTCCACGTAATTAGTAACCGCAGGTAACAACCCAGATTCTTTAACTAATACTATAACGCCTTCACATTCTTTTTCTAAATCCCAAACATGCATCGATTGGTGCCTACAAGTACATACTGCATCCTTGTCATCCTAAAAAAACCAATACAAACATAAATAGATGATTATAAATTAATAATTTTTAAACTAAAACATAAGATGGATAATCTTATATATGTTAAATATATTTATAGAGCCCACAAGTCTTTGTAGCTGAATAATAGTTCATGGTGGTTTGGTTCACCCAAAAATGGTCATCTGGGTGCTTAAGTAACATTAAATCAGGATGAGGAATATGCTTATTTTTTATTCTTTCATTTTTTAACTCGTCCCTCAACCTTTTTTATTACAGGAACTTGATCGCCTTCCTCCTCCCTCTTTTCTGCATTATGAGTTGGTCGCGACCCATTTTTATTACGTCCATGGATTGATAAGATACTACGGTTTATCGGGACATATTCAGTCCCTTTACTTGATGATCCAAATATTTAGAACAACCATTACAAGGAGGAATGCAGTCAGGAGAGGAATACCATTCTTTCCTTTCAAAGCGGTAACTTTCTTCCTAACCTTCTTAGGAGCTAGAACATCATTTCCCTTTCCGAAAGATTTACTACTTTTAGACCTAAATCATAGGACATGCGTAGCAAACAATTCATCATCCAATATAAAATGTGCATTTTATAACTTACAGGCGACATTGAAAAAACAACAGCCGGTAGTGAAATAAGTAACAGTCGACATACAATATATTACAAATCGACAATACCGATAATTGTAGAAAAATGTCCAAAAAATTTCTCAACATTTGATATTTTTTAATTTATCTAACTATACCGACTGCCTGATTTTCTTCTAAATGGTTATATCGACAGTCGGCATTGATTCAAATTTAGAAACAATACTGATTGTCATCTTTTTCTTTACTATTAAATCAACAGTCGATATTGATAGTATGTATCGATTATGCCGATCCTAGATATGTAAAAGTTAGAATAGCAACAGTTTGTGCAGTCGGATAGTATTCACAATCGAAAACAATACCGACACTCATAGCCAGCATGGTGTTCATCATACCATCAATTGTATATTGGTATGTGATTAGCAATATTTTCTTTAACCAGCAGGCCACTAACTAAGCACACAACTGGCTCAAACTATTGAAACCGCTAAGATCTTTTTTTTCTGCTAAAAAATGTAATTTTATTGGAAACATAATAATCAACTTACATGAACTGGTGAATGAAAGATGGAAAAACATCTGACTAGAGTTTATGCAGTGTCGAGGATTGATATGGTTTTTAACTAATGTGGCCACTGTCTTAGGAAATTTCAACATTTTCGAAAACAATTATAAATACTAGCAGTTCCTTTGACTTCTGGGTAAATGGTGATGGCTGAGCTAATTGGTGATGCATTACATATCATTTCTTACCTCCTAAGCAATAAAATTCTTGTTGACCATCTCCATTAATCCATCAATCAATCTATTGTTAATTCATTAGTACCATCAGCTCTCTCCGCATCTATAAAATCAGATACTAAATCAGTAACTAACCATTCTTAACCCACATATCCATACCTCTCTCCCTCACTCTCTCAAGATCTAGTTCAATAAAACACTACAATATATGGCTTTGATCAAGTTATATGGAATTCCTCTTTCAGGTGCTACTGGAACTGTGATGATTTGCCTTGCGGAAAAAGGCGTAAAATATGAACTTATTCCTATTGAACTCACCAAAGGAGAGCACAAATTTCCTTCTTTTCTGTCAATAAACGTAATCTACATAGTCTTTCCATTAAGTATCCCCCTGACATATATCATGCACAGTTTTGCCATTTACAAAACAGGACTTGCCTATTCTCCATGTTTAAGCTAGCAGTTCTCATTAATTCTCGTCATCTAATATTTTGTGTGTTTATTACCTGTGTTGACAGCCATTCGGTATGATCCCGGCACTGGAAGATGGTCCAATCACACTTTTCGGTAAGTTTGATTGTTCGGGTGCTGGTTTCTGTTAAACGTTTTGTAAAATTAAATACATACTCCTTCCTTCTCACAAAAAGAGGCATTTTCACTTTTTCATTATTCCTTATTTTTAGGCAAAAAAATAAAATAAAACGAAAGTGTCTATTTTTATAGGACGTAGGTAGTATAACATAAGAGGCCATATCCTTTTTTTTCATTTCTCCGTGTTCTTGAAATAATGAATTCGGTTAATGTTAATAGTTAGTATTAAGTACTTTTCTTTGATCCATAATCTTGATCAGAATCAAGAGCTGTTACTAGGTATGTTGCCAATAAGTATGAGGGTACAGGCACGGATTTGTTGAGACATGACAATGTCGAAGAAGCAGCAATGGTTGGAGTATGGATGGAAGTGGAATCACACCAATTTAATCCTTCAGTTGTAAACATCATCCTCCAACATTTTGTAGCACCCGTAAGAGGTGAAACTCCAAATCGGTCGATTATCGATGAGAGCCTAAGGAAATTAAATCAAGTTTTTGATGTGTATGAGACTAAACTTAGCAACTCAAAATACCTGGCATGTGATTCTTTCACCCTTGCGGATCTTCACCACATTCCACACATTCACTATCTTATGAAGACACCATGGTCTGATTTGGTTACTTCAAGGCCTCATGTTAAGGCGTGGTGGGATGACATATCAGCTAGGCCATCTGTGGTTCAGGCTGCTCAAGGGATTGATGCATTTGTGAATTTCAGTACAGCCAAGTAGGACAGGACATATTAAGTACTCTATATATAAGAGGTTCAGGCCTTAGGTTCAACAATATTCAAATCGTTCCAACGTGTAAATATAATAAGTGGGATAGACTGTTTTCTTTTCTTTTTGCAATTGTTTTGGGATCGATTGTTTTGTGTCTTCAGTGTTGTGTGCTGTCCGATGAAAGATTAATAAATAACTACTAGGAAGTAACCCGGTGCGCAGGTGATTACATTTTCGCTTTGATCATTCTTTTCAATATGTTCTTGACACCTGTAACCTCTAGTTTCTTTAAATACAACAACTGCTGCAATGCTTCAAAAAAAAAAAAAAAAAAACTGATGCGGCAGACTATAACCCCTACTCCCCAAACCACCACCATCAGTTGATTGAATTTTAACCCTTCATTTCTCAACATTCACAAACGCTTCTTGGAACCCTGAGAATAGGCGAGGCATCACTACTGTCAACCTGTATGCTAGGAGCTTTGAAACCACCTTATAAATGCACCCCATCAGACTCATTGGGCTGGAATCTTTCTGCCTATATGAGTCTGCCTTCTTGGGAATGAGAGCTAAGAACGATACATAAGTCCTCCATTCAAGCGCTTCATTCATATAGAATTATTTAAGAATAAGCATGAAATCCACCTGTCTCAAAAGCTAGGATTAAGGTCCATATAATCTGTGAATAAAATGCTGAAGTACCGTACCAGCTCATTTTTAATAACACCTTGATCAAAAAACCCCACCTCTAATTTTGCAATAGCGTTCCTTCGCCTTCTTGCATTAGCCTTCCTTAGAAAGTAACCCATGTTATGATCCTCACATCTAAATTCATTAGTTTTAGCTCGTTGCTACCACATTATATTGTATATCATATACCATTTCTGCAACATTTGCTACCTTGGAAAAGGAGAACCTTTGATGGGTTTTTGGCTATATTTTCTCCAAGCCCATAAATCTGAAGGAGCAACTTCACAGCTACGTCTACTGTTTAAAGTTGCTGGTGCTGGGATGCAGACAACCTTCTTTGCTTGACCTGCACGTCAGCATTTAGACATCAAATACATAAATACAGTGTATTCCTACATATATGATATTCTTTTTTAAAATTCAAGTGTGGGCATGACCAAAGAAGAAAAAACCGACAAAATGTTGATTTAACTCAAAATTTGACATCACACCATAAAATATGTCTTGTGATAACAAATCTGCAATATAACACAAAACCCATTATTGTGACTCACCATATAGCCCAGATATCTTGCTATAAAAATTGCAAAAGCTAAAGGTTCAATTGGTGTGAGAAAGAAACAAACAGGTGAATGTGGGTGCTAGAAAGCATGGCAGGTGAGCAAACAATACAATGATGGGCAGTGAATTAAGTATGCAAACAGATTATGAAATCGAAGCCACAAATGAAATTAGATTAAATTTCAACGACACTTCAAACTGGATATTTAACCAAGTCTAATAATCTAAAGACAATCAATTCCCACTTGAAATACCTAAGGTCAACCTCTGTCTCCTCAATCTGATCAAAACAGCAACCTGAGAATTCCATATTAGTTAACAAACCCAATCTTATTGCGGCTTTATAGCTCCATCTAGACAGTCATAGTTCATGATGCCAGTTTATATAGGTATGATATAACCGCAATGATAACAGAAATTTTTCTACCCCTTTATCCACATTTTCTTTCCTTAGATTTGTTAAATTGCCGAGTTCCCTCCGAACTTCTTCATTCGGGATCCTCTAGTAAATTTATCAAATTAAAATAAAATGTCAGATTAAGTTCTAAAACAATGGATAAGACGTACATATGTACATATTCCTGAGAAGTGTTTACTATCTAGAAAGATCATTTAAACATATGCCATGTTTGATGTCAAGTAAAAATTCATGCATCAGACTAAAGACCATTAGAGTCTGTTTTTCGACATGTCAATGAACAATTACTTTAGTTAAAGAGTAAATTTTTCCTATACATACAGTAATTAACCCAATGAGTATGAAATGAACTAAAAAAGGAGGGACATAATACAGATTATACAGATAATATAGTATGGAAGAAAGTAAAAGCTAAAAAGTGAAGACCACACAAAAAAATCCAGCACGCATAGGTCATGCCCACACCAAAACGGCTGTGTGATTCCATTCCTATGCATGCATGGCATGAATAGGAAGTTGTATGACTGACATGATATAAATATTAGAAGGATATATAAAAAAAAAATCATACGTCATAACTCACTGAAGCTATCCTTATGGGAGTAAACTCATCTCCACACGATTTCAACCAACACACTGCTCCAAGCCTTATACAGGAGACAATCATAGACACAGAGTGGATATATAATTGAAGTTTCCTTTGTTAGACCAAAATCAGTCAATAGTTTGTACAATATTTCAAACTTATCCATGACCCATCCATTTAACATACAAACAGACCTCCACTTCTTCATCCTTGACTCTAATTTCTGAGATGTACTCTACTCTACTGAAACCAGACAGTTTTTTGATTTCTTAGTTGATCCGTATGTGGTTTTGCGTAAGTGTAAGATTTCGCTAACAACTAAACCATCAGCAATGGGTCTGAAACCAATAATTCATTTTGGTAGGTGTCAGAAATTCCGTTAAATCAGAACACAGATTAGGCATTGCCTTAAACCATCAAAGAGAAAGAAATGTAGTTACCTGAATCTTGGACTCAACACTAAAAGAAAATCACAAAATCAACCCTTGTAACTGAAAATCACAAAATTAAAACAAAAACTAAAAGAAAAACAGAAAAGAAAAAAAAATGAAAAAAAGAAGAATAGCCACCTGAATCTTAGACTCAATGTTGATGGTTCACAAAACAGTGGGGTGAAAATTTGTAATGAATTTGTGCTTCACATTTACACAAAAGTGCGTCCGGTTTGCTCTCTGAAAATAACCAAAAAATGAACACAATGATAGGTGAGGTCTTTTTTAAAACAAAATTTGAAAAATAAAAAAAGTGAATGAAGAGACATAGTACCTGCAGTAGATTGAATTGTTGTAAGAAAACACAGTACCTGCAATATATCAAACGCAGTATGAAAAACAAAGCATCTAGTTTAGTAATTAGCAAAAATATCAGTCGAAAATTTTGAGAAAACCCCACAATAGTATTAGTACAATGGAACTGATGAAACTCAATAAAAAGTAAAGAGCTGTTGTACTGAGCATATCAATTGAAATAATTGAGCAAACCCCACAAAAATATTAGTCCAATTGAACTGAAATATCTTAATTAAAAATTGGATTTGAAGAAACTAAAGATAAAAGATGACATGTTCATCTTTGTGAATCACAGATAAAATATTAGATAAAAGGAATCACCTTTCTTAGTAGTAATCACGGAAAGACTTTGATCTAGCATTCAAAAATCAAAATTAGGTTACAGATGAGAAGGAGAAGCATAAACCCTAATCAGTTTCGGTTTTTTCTAAAGAGAATGGGAAGTTAAATGAAGCATTAGCATGGTTGAGAAGTAAGATGAAGCTTTTGTGTATGGATTGATTCATCACGAATCATGTAGAAGCTTTTGAGCCTTTGAGCAGTAAGTGATAGAGGAATTGGGGGTTAGAACGGAAGTAGCGGAGGAAGTGGTTCGTTGGGTGGTTGTTCGGTGGGTTTCCATTACCCATGAAAAATGTAAGTAGATTGTAACGATATTTGTTATTTAACTACGTAGGGTTAAAATGAATAAGAAAACTCTAATTCCCAATACTTTCACCTTAACAATCTACATCAGTTTTTTTTGGACCAATATTAATGAAAAAACAGTATTTGGTTTAATTATAATATTAAAAGATGAGTTATTATTAAAAAATTATTATATTCTTGTATCTTATGTAATAATTTTGTTTTGGGCCAAAAAAATATGTTTATTTATTTTTTAAAGAAACTTTTGGACCAAAAAAATTGAAAACAATTAAAATGGAAAAATATTTTGGTTTCCTAAAATGTTGTTCACCTGTTTTAATTTTCTACTGTCAAAGTATGAGGGACCGAAAGGGAATTCTACTATTCAAGAAGAAAAGAAAAAAAAACATAATAAAATCATGAAGGCCGATAACGAACATAATGCAATCACCATATTTGTCGTAAGCTCCAAAAATCTTTTGTTCGTTCGGCTTAAAAAAACGCTTTCAATTTAATTACCTTTGTTAAGGCTTGTCAAAGTTTTCTTTTTGTTATCGAAAACTCTTTTACTTTGCTCTTTTCTTATCACACCACTATATCGTAATTCGACTATTATTCCATATTCAAATAAAGTTTTTCGTCTCCCAGCAAAACTTCCAAGCCTTTACAGGTCTAGTGGCATTAGGATCATAACTCCACCAACAATGGAACGTTTCAACAAATTAATCTCATATCTTCGGGTTCTCCGTGTGAGTTTGATTCAATATATTTGCTATCTTTTAGATATAAAATATATTTGTTACACGAGAGTTGGTATTTGTTAGAAAAAAAATTATCCAATGTTTAATAACCCTCTAATTTTCTCAAAACACTGAATTTGGCTACATGTAAAGATGAAACCAGACTTACGATGGTATTCTTGTTTATACTTTTTTGAGGAATTTTATATAGTACCCTAATTTATAAAGTATTTATGTTTTTTTGAAAAATTATAAAGTATTCCTACCTTAACCATTTCCGTCCCGTTTGTTTTAAACATACTTATGGTCAAATAAGTACTAGGTAGCAGTTATCCAATTTGTAGAATATCTTAAAAATCTGAATTAGTTGAGTTGAACCGAGTTTTCCCAATCTCTTTAGTGGGGGAAGCCTGGCTTTGCTCCTGCCCCTGCCCCTGCACCCATAACCATCAAGTAAAGAATCAATTAACTTGGTTAATTAGCTATTCTCTTTCTAGATGCATATATAAACAAGGTATCTAAAATCTTTCATAAACAAAGTTCGCCCTCTCTCCATAATTCTCTTGTCCATAAAGTAGTACATTGATTTTATCTTGAAACGTTATTAGTATTATGGTGTTGGTGTAATATATTTACCCCAATATTTCTTAATATTGATGATGAATAGATTGAATATCAGCCGTATATAGATTCAGTTCCTCCAGAATTTTCAGATGAAAACTGTGATTATTGTTGAGATGTAAATTGGGATTTTCTGGATGAAATCTTTCAGCTCATGGATTTTGGAGTCAAAAGGAGACAGGGGATAAGGTGTTGTGTGGAATTCACTAGATTCTCAGTTCTTATAAATGGTAGTGCTACTGGTTATTTCAAAATTAACAAAGGGATAAGCAAGGTGATCCTATTTCACTTTTCTTGTTTCTTTTGGCTGGTGAGGCTTTAACTTTCATGATTAGAGCACAAGAGCAAGGTATGTTATCTAGTTTTCAAGTAAAGTATGATGGTTTGCTTGTTAGCATCTGCAATTTGCAGATGACACATTAATTTTCCTTGATGCTGATATTGAGCAAGTAAAAATTTTGAGACTAATTCTTCATTCTTTTGAGATGCTTACTGGCCTGAAAATCAATTTTGCAAAAGTCAAATCTTTGGTGTTGGCTATGATGTAGATTTAACTGTTTTCTCCTCTCTTTTGGGTTGCTATAATGGTGTTCTTCCCACTACTTACTTTGGTCTACCTTTAGGAGATAAATGTGGAGGTGTTTCTAAATGGGATAAAGTCATTGAAAGATTCATTGCTAGGCTAGCTGGTTAGAAAAAGCCTCTTCTTTCTAGAGCTGGTAAGATCACTTTAATCAATAATGTACTTGCTAGTCTCCCTGTCTACTATATGTCCTTATTTGAAATGCCTTTGTATGTTCTAAGAAAGATTGGAAAAATCATAAGAGATTTTCTCTGGAATGACAATAAAGGTAGGAAGAAGATTCATCTTGTAAATTGGAATGTTTTATATAGGAAAAAGAAAGTTGGTGGCCTAGGTATTAAGAAACTTAATATGCTCAATAAAGCTTTATTATCTAAATGGTCTTGGAGATATGCTACAAAAGATGATGCTATTTGGAAAGAGATTATAACTGAAAAATATGGTTTTGGTGAAGTTGTTTGGTCTCCTAAATTTCCAAAGTGCACTTTTGGTAAATCTGTTTGGAGAGCTATCATGAAATCCAACTACATTTTCTTAAATTTTGTCAAGTTTAAAGTTAACAATGGAGTTTTGGTTAGGTTCTGGCATGATAATTGGTTGTATGAGCATCCAATAAAAACTTGTTATCCTAATCTCTTTTCTTTAACAAGACCTAAGCATATTTATGTAACTGAGATGGGTGTGGTGGTTGGTAATTTCGTTGCTTGGAAGTTTCATATCCCTAGGAGGATAAATGTTGCTGCAAGATTGGAGCTGAACTTGCTTTCTTCTGACTTACAATATTTCACTTTCAATATCAGTGCTGAAGATGAGCTCTTTTGGACCCTAACTTCAAGTAAGTGTTTTTCGGTCAGTTCTGTTTATGATAAACTTTCTAGTGAAGATATCTCTTCTACAAACACTGTTGTCTTCAACTTTATCTGGAGTTTGAAGTGTCCACCAAAAATTGGTTTCTTTTTATGGTTAATTTCTCATGATAGACTTCCCACCAGAGATATGGTGAGAAGAAGAAGAAGAATTGATGTGCCAGAGAACTGTTTATTTTGTGATGCTCCAGAGTCTACTTCTCATTTGTTTCTTTATTGTGAGTTTGCTAAGCATGTATGGATGTTTTAACTGGAAAATTAGAATGTTTCTATGTTGTGCCTTCTGATGTTGTTCCTGCATTGCAAGCCTGACAATTATCTTTATCTAACAAGGTGAAGAATGAGATTTGGAAGCTAGTACCGGTTGCTATAATCTGGAGCTTGTGGAAAGAAAGCACCAACAGGGTGTTTTCGGATTCTTACTGCAATGATGTAGCAGTGGCTCATAAGGCAATCTATTTTATGTTTACTTGGGCTTTAAATTATAAAGATTTTGAGGATATTAGGTCTTCAGAACTAATGAAGAACTGGAGCAATATTTACTTTGACATTGTATAAGTGCTATCAGCTTTGTTCTAGCACTTTTCTTTGTTTTTCTTTTCTTTTATTCTTTGAAAAGGGTGGTATAATCCTTTTATACCCTCTCTTTTTGATCAATAAACTTTTCTTTTCCGATCAAAAATAAATGAATTCAGTGAACGAGAAAGCCATTTCCCCTTGGGTATTTTTTTTGTGGGCGGTAAAAGTTAGAATGCTAACCACAAATTTTATGACTTAAAAGTTATGGGAAAGGAGGGAAAAATTAGATTCGACCAAATAATCCTTAGTATCAACAATAAATCATGTTGTACCGTATAATTCTTAGTATGAACACGAAAATATCTTAATATTTACTAGATTTGTGCCCGTGCTACGCACCGGGGATATTTAACCTATAATAACAGTTATCTTCCGATCAAGTTCGATGAGGATTTTTGATTTGGTGTGATGGGGCTTCGCCCCGTCCCGTCGTGACGGCTAATGAGTATTTTTCTTCTGTTTTTTATTTTCTTTATTTTTCTGTTTTTTTTTAGTTTTTGTCGGTAGTCCCTCAATCACATAAATAACGGTTCATCGATTTGCGGTGTTGTCCACCCACTGTAAGTGACATTGACCCGGTATAATTAAGTATTGGGTGTAAACGAAGTGTAATAATATTAAAACAAAATAACCAATAGGAGAGTGGGTTTCTTTAAACCCTAAATATTTTCACCAATCAAATTAAGCCAAGTGTCCTTACCAAAACTCTCGTTTCACAAAAGCCACAAAAGCCTTATTTCTGCCAATAGGAAGAAAGGGTTTCCTCACCATTCAACGTGAGAGATTTATTTGTCTAGGCTTTTAAGTCTTTAGATATGTTTACAAACTGTATGCTTAGAAAACAGTCTTCAAAGCACAGGGACTCGCAGTGAGTGGAGTAACCAGACCTTGGCTATAGGGTGGACTTGAGCATTTTCTTAGCCGGGGCTTAAGCTTAAAACTGAACGATTTTTTGGGGACCCTATGAATTTTAGGGGACCCTCCCCC
>JAJJMC010020037.1:2197638-2254745 GCA_023531435.1 Papaver californicum
TAGTCGAACTTCTTCTAACTAGTCGAACATTACAAATCATATCAGACAGTTGTATCAAGGTTAAAGTTCGGCTAGCTCGATAATAGAATTTATTAACCGAACTTATATGTCTGAAACCCAAACCTTTCTCTGTTTTCCCTAAATTTCAATATTTGCTATCCGAACTTTTTCTTAAACAACCGAACCTTTTGTTCGGTTTTTTATGTAACAGGCTTTATCAACCGAAATTTTTACCGAACTTATGAAATTCATTAACTAAAGTTTCAATCCAAGTTACGAAGCATTAACGTCAAATATAAACCAATTAAAGATATTCAAACCATATAATTGTTCTAAAATGCAAACATATACTAAATTCAAACACCCATTCACCACGTCGACAATTGCGACGAACTCTTTTACCACGTCCAAGTTCTTCGTTGGATGGGGTCTCATCTCCACTTGGTTCCAACATAGTATCAGTAGCTGCACATGAGCCTTCCCCACTTGGTCCCCTTCTAGTAGCAGCAACAACAGTAGAACTTGAACCTTCCCCTTGTAGTCGACTCCTCTTGGGCGCCTTTGTCTTGCTCGGCTCCACCTTATTGTTCGATATGACCTTCTCCATTCGTTGTAAAGGGATGTATGTTCTTCAGTCGACATAGGGTCTCCCGTGTGACTTTTAGCCATCATTTTCCTCAATAGATTCTTACATGCCTTAAACTATTAAAAGTTAAACATAAAAGTACGTTATTTTAGGTCAAACTTAATGATAGGATTCTGAGAAACCTATATATAATAAACCGCAATCGCACGACGTCTACAATGTAGACAGCGGCAAGTACGGGTCGAACCCACAGGGAGCGGAAAAATACTGCAATCAATATGTCTAACAAACTAATCAGAAAAGATGTTTATGGAATTTTAGAATTAATAATGAAATACTAAAAGAGAAAATAAAATAAATTAATAAAATAAATCAAATGAGAGAGTCAGTAACCAGGGTTTATAGCATCCACCACTATTTCTATTTAATTACTGAAGTGAAACATAATTCTTGAATATTTATTTATTGTCCGTTCTATCGACATCACCTATTGTATGTATAGAGTCGCAAATATCACTTGGATACCCTAAGCATGGAACATCAAAAGACTAAACCCAAGCATGCACCATCAAATTGCGTTAGCGAGAAAATTATATGAAACTAAATATAGGTTCACAAATAATACCTGGCTATTCTAAGCATCCCCCATAAAAGGAATTAGACCAAAACATGGAATATCAAATAAGTAGACAAATATATTTGTAATCCTAACAATTAGGCACAAATATTACTGTATTGTACAGAACGGGTGAAACAACAACTATTTTATCAATAAATCAATAAATAAAATTATGCAATTAATCATATTCAAATTACAATATTCTTTGCTAAATCAATCAATTCAAATAGCCTATACTTCATGTGGTTTCAACTTAAAACCTTAGTTACAAAATCAATTAAAACATGACAATAAATTTCTCAAAACCCATAAAAAGATATAAAGAAAGTAGAAAGAAAAAGATTAAACTGAAATCGATCGACGACGTCTTCTTCTTCTAACTTTTTGTCTTCTTCTTCACCACCCAACAACCTCCAAACCACCACTTTCTTCCCCGTCCAGAACAAACTTCCTAAAAGACCCCCCTTTTTTGTTCGTTCCTTTTCTATATAAGAAGTTAGTTTATTATAACCTCGTCCAATTCACTAACATATGGCCCATATATCCTTTACTAGTCCACCAAACCTTGTTTTAGGTCGAGTTTTTGTTTTGAAAATCTGATTAATTTTCTACCCTTTCACACATTGCAACGTCCTCCTTCACACTATCTCTCTTATCACTCTTATTGACAAAACAGAATCCCCACTCCTTTGTTAGTCTGTCCCTTCTCCAAACTAGCCACGTCTCGTACAACAGCCTCTCACTTCTCCAGACTTCAACTCCACCTCAACAGAAACTAAAGAAATAGTCTCTTCAACTTCCGTTTTTAGTCCTTGCATGTTCCAACCTTTTCTCACATTTCAACTGTCACACCTGACCTCACACGTCCACTACAAAAGAGAATCAATAATATCTCTCTTTCTTTCACCGTCATTCAGCCGTCCTCTATTTTTACTCCTTGCTCTATTCGCCTCTACTTTAGACTAAGTGAGCCTATTTAGCCATGTTTCATCAATAGTTCAGATTTTATGTATATCATCTATAAAAATATAAAAATAATAAATTTAATACAGTTGTACTAGATAATATAAATTAGATGGTAAAAATGTATAAATTAAATGTCTGTCACTTAATAACACATCAAAAGTTACAAGAACTTTATTACCACATTCTCTAACGCCCTCGCCACATCTTCACCCTATGTACGCGTCTTCCCAGTTTCAACACCCTTATCTTTTTCCTTCGTCTTCGCCCTCTCCGCCTTAGCTTGTTGAACATGATTTATAACATAGGGATGAGTAATACCTAGATACCATTCCATGTACCCTTCTCCATAGGCACTTTGGACACCATCCTCCAAAGCTATACACTCATCTTCATCAATAAGGTAGTCTTTCATGTTGTTCCACATCTCTGGCGTTGGTGGTGGCTCATGTCTTGGCTTAAAGAAATTGACGGTGTTCTTTGTACCCCTCTTCATGAATCTAAAGTTTTCATTCTCTACGGTTGGTATAGTCTGCACATAAGAGAGATGGAGAAATACTCTTCGAGGGTTGTACATCGAGTAACCGCCAGGAAAGAACAATGGCCCGTAGTAAGCCGCGACTGGCGAAATCTCAACCTCAGCAAAAGAGTAGGGGTGAAAAGTTACTTCTTTCGCTTCCAAATCATCAAACACTATCCTCGTGTATGCCAACGGATCCTCTTTAGCCTTCGACTGTGTGCGCTTGAACTTGTATTTTTCGGCCGTCGGCTGCCCAGCAAGCCAACCTTTCTTCGTGTCATGCAACTTCATTAGAGGGAATTCGTACACCCACACCTATGGGAAAACATCAAGTTTAACGAAAGTTCGGCTATATATAAATAATCATCAATCATCTTTCTTATGCAATTTATTGGAATGCTTATATGGAAGGTTACCTGGAAGAGAGTGTAGTACCCTACGATTTGTGAAGTATTAATCCGATTAGCGCTCCTAAGTTGGTCTTGAAAGAACGCAAGGACCGCAATGTCCCAAGAGTAATTATTAACCTCTTCGAGGGGATGCAAAAGCTGGAGAAAATTGACATCTACCCTGTTTCCAGAAGTATCGGGAAATATAAGGATGCTTAGAT
Source organism: Papaver californicum (assembly GCA_023531435.1). NCBI lineage: Eukaryota > Viridiplantae > Streptophyta > Magnoliopsida > Ranunculales > Papaveraceae > Papaver > Papaver californicum. Next base: position 2,200,937 of record JAJJMC010020037.1, read on the forward strand.
GATACAACAAGTAAGCGGTGACATGTTGCTTAATCTTGTCCTCGTCCATCACCAACTCTCCACTCTCCACTTTCTTTCTTGTCTCTCTAAATTCCCTCTTCAAAACGACCAACTTGAACTTCCTCAACTTCTTGAACGGACGACCCTTTCTATCGATCTCCATCATCTCCATACCAGGTTCAGTCTCCTTAACAGAACGTCTGAACTCCAACTTGGACTTACTTCGGCTCCATCCGAGTGTCTTCTCCACTAAAACTTCTAGATCTTCAAAACTCGTTTTAGCTTGATAGTCTTCTGCAACACATTCCCCATCCACTCTAAGACCCGTGATCCTGCGCATGTCGTCAGGAGTGATACACATCTCCCGAAATGGGAGGTGGAAAATATCCGTCTCTGGGTAGAACCTCTCGGAAAACGCTGAGATGGTGATACTGTCAAACTCGACGTGTGCATAATGGATATCATACCACAAAACACATGATTTGACTCTATCCACCACCTTTGGATACTCATCCTCTATATCCCATGAAACCGCCTTCTGGCGTCTCAAAAGTCTAGTCGTATTGTTATGATCATACAAAATTAACATAATCATTGACTAACTAACACACAAGAAATCATAATTAAGAGAACATAAGTCAGAATATATATATATATATATATATTTAAAATTCAATACCTTGGCCGAGCATATTTTGGCATCCCATGAGTGTTTGTAGCTGAACAACACTTCGCCTCCATCTTCCGACGTATCATGAGGTGGGTTAGTAGGAAGTAAATACAACTTCTATCAAGAATATGCGCATATCTAGCACAAGGTGTCTTAGGCGTCTTCTTCTATTTAACAACAACAAGAGAAATATTTTCTTATGGATCTTCCTTTTCCTCATTATCAACCTCTTCCTCTTCCTATTACTCTTGTTCTTTCTCTTCCTCTTGCTCTTACTCAACTTCCTGTTTTCTCTCTTGGTTCACTTCACGGATTACAACTCCCGGTAACGACCCCGACCTCTTTGTAGCTTTAGTTCCACGTTTACTTGCCCCTAGGTGTTTACCGTGGCGAGGGGTCGGAGTTCTAAGATCTGGCACCACGTTATCCTTACCTTTACCTTTTTTGTTTTCCCTAAAAATAAAACAAAGATTACTTAACTAAATTGGAATAAAAAAGCATAAAGTTCGGTTAAAATAACAAAAACTTCGGCTAATATATCACACTATCTATTTAACCTAACAAAAAGTTCGGTCAACAAGAAAAAGTTCGACCAGCATCCATCATTTTTCCTCAAAAAAAATGTAATGTTCGGTTGGAATGTAAAGTTTAGAGAATAGCCGAACTTTAAATTTATATTTTGGACTACAAAGTTCGGTTGAAAGAACAGACTATCGATTTACCCGAACTCCTAAGTTTGGCTAAAAAAATCTAGAGAAACAGAAGTTCGGCTAGCCCTAAAAAATTTACTCAACCGAACTGTTCTTCGTGTTATTGAAAAACATAAAGTTCGGTTGAGACGAGAAGGATAAAAACTATGTTATTAGCCGAGCTTTTATCTGAACCTACATTTTGAACCCTATAAATCATGATTTCTACTCGAATCGACAATAAAAAACGCATGCAATAGAAGGGGTTTGTCGGGAATTACCTTCTAATTTGCATGTTAGGTTGATTAGGAATTGGTTCTTCCGTTTGGGGCTCGATTTCGGGTTGAAGAACCGGCTCTTCAACTTCTTTTTGATTTGCTTGATTCGCTTGATTTTCAAGCGCCGCAATCCCATGATTTGGTAGTACATCTTTTTTAGATCGTTTAAACGAGAATTTGTAGACAATAAAATTAAGAAGAGAATTTGAGAAGGAAAATTCGGTTAGTTTGATTTTGTTTTAGTTTTTTGTTTATATTTGTTTTGTTTTGAGTGGGTGGTTATTAGATTGTGTGTATTTAATAAAGGGTAACTTAGTCATTTCATCATATTAAGACACCTCCTAGCTTTGTAGGACGGATGGTCTAAGCACGAAGGGTCTCCTCAAATTCAGAGGGGTCTCCAAAAAATCGTTCTTAAAATTCACACACATACTATGGCCCGACATAAAATAGGCTTTGAAAAAAACAATCTTTGGTCTTCTTGGGCCTGGCTTAAGCTAGGGAAAGCCCTAGTGTAGTTCTGCGCATGGCAGTGACATTATCGATCAATTTAAACAAAAAACCAACTGAAAAATCAAAATTTAGTAGGCCTTCCCCATAAACTATATATAGATACCGGCCAACAAAAATCATCATGCTTGGTAAAACACAAAGTTCTAAATAGAGTTTTGCCATGATATATACTTGATATGATTCAAAAAAAGAAAAGAAAAATGATATATACTGGCTAAGTGTGTACCATATAGGCTATAGCAGTCCATGACATTTATGCGCCCGTGCTGGCTGCCGGAATCATCCTAGTGATGATTGATCTTCTGGTTGAAGAGTGTGTCTCTTAGTTCGGTAACATCAATATAATTAGCATGATTCTCAGGTATGTAATAACTAGTAACTGAATCAGAAACCCATGGAGATACTTCTATCACTACTCATGTTGATGTTTTTTTCACCTTTTCTCCTTTTGCCACACTTGATCCGACGGCTTGTGTTTCTACTGATGTAATACGTCTTGTGCGAGGTTAGGTAGCTCATCATTCTGCCCGGAATTTGCGTAGATGAAACACTCTAAACGGACAATTTAAGGTTTGGTGCCTCACTCATGGGTATTGAATGATCAATAACTCTAATACTGTATTCTCTACCGGCAGTTTAAGTCCATTTTTGTAAGCTCTAGCCTCTCAACAACTAAGCACTCCAAATATAGTTCTATAATAGTTCTAAGTTCAGTTGTTTCGGCTAGAACTCCGTATGTAAACGTAGCAAGAAGGATACTAAGTGACTCTAAAATATCTAAAAGTTGGAGGTTTTCATGCAAATAATTTCGAAAAAGTTGAAAACTTTCTACCTAAAAAGTGCATACTTAAGAACTATATATGCTTACACTCCCCCACACTTAAACTTTACATTGTCCTCAATGTAAACTAACTCATCCAATGTAAAATCAAGATGGGAAATCCTAAAATGGCATAAAACAAGCAATCAAAAACTAAAAAGATAAGGTGAAAAAAAACAAATCTGATGGGTTGACTCCCATGAAGCAAATGATAGTATCATATAGCAATAGCCGGAACAATTGTGGGTCGTCTGAATCAAATAGTGCTATCACCAGTAAAAGAAAACTGCAACAAGCCAAGAAAAAGAACAAACCGAGCACACTCTTATCTAGTTTTCTGTTTAAGAAAACTACTTGTAGTCGTGGTTCAGGTTCAGGCTCTATAAAAGGGTCTAGATAAAATATTTTCATGGGCTGGATTTCGTCATAGGTAAGATCAAGAGGGTCAGGTTGTAGAGTCTTGAGAAACTCAACTAAGAACTTAGAAGCACATAATAATAACCTGAATAATTGTGGATCCGCAAAGTCAATATGATTTGACTCACACAGTTGATTACTATGAAAATGGTCATTCTTAAGCAAATGTGTCGATTCTACTCTCCTAAAGTAATCAGGCTTAGTCTCAAAACTTAATAACTGACACATTTGAAATTCAGACGTTCCCACATATGGAAGAAAATATTTTGGTGGGAAAACAAAGTCAATATTGGTATTATCGCCTAGGTAAACCACATCGACCATAGGATGGGTTTCTAACAGCTGAACTTCTTTCTGGACATTAGGTTCACGAAATATAGTTTGAAGATGATCTTGAAAAATAATAGAGGTGCATATGTAAGGTTCCAAGTTAGGGACCTTTCTAAGAGTCAAAGGTAAGGTACAGAGAGATTGATAATCACCCCCACACTTAGAATCTTGGGTGTCTCTAGATAGACTAGTCACAATTTCCCTAATTTCTAGATCGTCATACTCTTGAAAATAATCAATTGCTTCTTCTAAGTTATGATCAGTTGGTGCATAACAAGGTTTTCACCTCATTAATAACACTATCATTGTCAAAATCAAATCGAAAGTGCGCTAAACAAGCCTCTAGTGGATCATCTATATGGTTCCGCAAATAAGTATCATGGACTATTTCATCAATTATGCAAACAGTTTCATGGTTGTCAAGATCAGGAGGAGAACGTGCGACATGAAAATATTCACCTCCATTTTCCAGCTGCCAAAAGTAAGTTCCATAATACCATTCCTACAATATATGATTGCATTATAAGTTGCTAAGAACGGTCGTCCTAAAATGATAGGAATGTGAGCACTAGGGTCTGTCACAGGTTGGGTATCAAGAATTACGAAGTCCACAGGATAAACAAAACTATCAACATGTACAAGAACATCTTCTACCACTCCTCTAGGAATTTTAATGGACCTATCATCCAATTGGAGTGTAACACTAGTGGGCTTAAGTCACCAAGCCCTAATTGCTCATACACATAATATGGAAAAAGATTCACACTAGCCCCTAAATCTAACAACGCATGTTCAATCTTGTGTTGTCCTATAGTGCAAGCAATAGTAGGACAACCAGGGTCTTTGTATTTGGGTGGTGTTTTCTGAGTAATGATACAGCTCACTTGTTCAGCAAGAAAAGCTCTCTTATGGACATTTAATTTTTGTTTCACAGTGCACATATCTTTTAGGAACTTAGCGTACATAGGAATCTGCTTAATGGCATCTAAGAGGGGAATATTGATTTTAACTTGTTTGAACACTTCTAAGACGTCATTAGGGATGGTTCCTTCTTTTGGGATACTAACCTTTGGGGAAATGGAGCGCGAGGAACATAAGTGCTTTCAGATTCACCTCTTTCAGTTTCAGTGGTTTCTTTTTGTGTTAAGGGTATTTCCTGCGTAATAGTAGGTAGGTTCCTATATGTCTCCTTCTCCTTAGGATCACTAAGATGGTTATTGATGACCCGGCCGCTTCTCAAGGTAGTGACGGCCTGGACATGATCTGAGGGATTAACACCAGGCGTGCTTACCTCATAAGACCCCTTTGGGTTAGGCTGTGTTTGACTTGGGAACTGTCCCTTGTCTCTCTCACTTATTTGGCTAGCAAGCTGACCTATTTGTCTTTCTAAGGTTGCTATGGACCTTATAGTGTTCTTGTCCATATTCTCTAGTTGTTTTTGGGTGGCCTGCATAAACATCTTAAGACTTTCTTCCATACTAGGTACTCTTTGGTTAGATGAATCAGTAGGACCGGATGATTTCTGCGTATAACCACTAATATTACTAGGTTGACCTTCATACTGACCTCTAGACCAGGAAAAGTTAGGGTGTCTTGCCCACCCTGGGTTGTACGTATTGGAATACGGGTCAAATCTACGACGATTATCTTGGTATAGAGCATCGTCATGAGTGATTTGGTCCACAGACTCAACAAAAGGTCTAGATTTAGTACTAAGTTCTAACGATTCTAGTCTTCTTGTCAAAGAAGCTATTTTAGCTTCAGAGTCGAATTCGATATCAACTCTATGCACCCTCTTTCTACTATCCATTGACCTTATGGATTCCTTAGCCCCCCCAATCTTGGGTTTTATCAGATACTTCATGCAAAAACTTATAACCCTCCTCAGGGGTTTTATCAGCGAAATTACCACCACATAGTGATTCCACCATGGTCATTGTTTTGTGATCTAACCCTTCGTAGAGAATCATAGTGAGTTTCAAGGTATCGAATCCATGGTGTGGACATTGCATCAGAAGTTCATGGAACCTTTCTAAATAATCCTGGAGAGATTCTCCATCTTGCTGCAAGAAACTATTAAGACTTTGACGTAAGGATGTGATTCTATGCCTAGGAAAAAATTTATGCACAAATAACTTAGTCATCGCATCCCAGGTATGGATGGATGAAGATGGTAAGGCATCAAACCACGATTTCGCCTTATCTTTTAAAGAGAAGGGAAACAATCTCAGTTTCAAATATTCATCGGTCAAGTCTTTAATCTTCAAAGTACCACACAGTTCCTCAAAGTCTCTAATGTGGGAGTAAGGGTGTTCATTTTCTCTGCCATAGAAGTTTGGCAAAGCCTGGATGGTATTAGTCTTAATTTCATAGTGGGCTTTTGTGGTTGGCAAGACAATACATGACGGTTGAGAGACTCTAGTCGGGTACATGTAGTCTCTCAAAGTTTTAACTGGAGGGTCCACACCCTCATTATCGGTTCTATCCATGAATAATGGATTATTTCTAAAGAGACGATTATCCTGATCACTATCCCAACCTACCTGTGTGTTGGGCATATACTAAAACCAAAAAAATAAAAATAAATCCTAATTGGAAGGGAATTTTTAAACAATCAATGCAAGGATGACTCAACCAAATCACCTATTGAATCTAGCAAACAAAAAGCATGATGGCTCCACTTAGATTGTTTCTAGACCAGCTTCTATTCTTTCGAAAGGCAACTAGTTACAGTTCTAGCAAACCTCTTAGAACGATCCGAATTAGATTAATTCGAAGAGAAACAAGATAAGCTCTAAGGAGCTTTGATAACCCTGTCTCTTTGGCAACTTTTCCCTGGGTTACAAGGCGGCTCTAATCAACTTAAAATAATCTTCCTGAACTTCGAGTTAGGCTAACAAAGTAACCAATACAGTCCTTTTGAACGAGTTTCCTTTAAGCTCGTTACCCTATCAGTCTCTTTCTAGTCAAAATTTTAAGATTTAGGTTCGCGTTTGGTAACGTGTTCCTAAAGCGGGCAAGAATGAAACAGTGATGAAATCCGAGTCCTTATCTTATATGGCCAGCTCTTTCCCTTTACTAGAAAAGTAAATCCGTATTCAGGTCCTCAACATATATGCACACGAAGGAATACAGTAAACCAACTTGCAAGGGATTCGTGGGTTGATCGAATCTTACCTCCCGCAATAGACGGGGGATGAACCGTTGAAGTCGACTCAGGCCACTGACTCCTGTGTCAGTGTACGAACCCAAGGGGCCGAGACAATATCGTAATTGTAGTCCTTCCCTGTGCATTTTATATTTAATATTACCCTTCCGTAGGGTTTAAAAATAATAATAATGTCCGTAATGTCCAAAACTAAAAGAAAATTACAAAAATAATCAAAAATTTCCTAATACAGTTTTCTAAATTAAATTAACTAATAAAAATCCTAAAAAGTAAAAATTAACAATTTTTCTTCTTCTACGTTCGTTCAGCTTTAACTTTACTCTAAATCTTTTAATTACCAAAATCTTTGGCTCAATTTCTTTTCGTTTCCGTTCCCAAAACCTGCAGCAGAAGATAAATACCCAAAAGCGTAAAATCGAACAAAATAATAAAAATCTAAAAAAAAAATCTAATTGAAAAATAACTCCCCGGCAGCTGCGTCAAAAACTTGCTGCGTCGGAAAACCGACTTTGTTTTACCGCAAGCGCACAGTGTCGAAAGATGTAGACAAGAGCAAATACGATTCGTTCCCACGAGGAGTTTGGATTAAAATATTTTTTTTAGGTTTTATTTATTGAGAATTAAATTAAAAAGTGAATTAAAACTACTTAGTAAATTTTTAAAACAATAAGAGGAAAACGTTAAGGTTCCGGGAATCCGTTGTAGATTACGGTTTAATTGCGTTCGTCACATAGGGTCTCGATTTCAAAAAGAATTGTTTGTTCTCAACCTAAAGTAGAATTTCGAAGTACTAAATATACGGGGCATAAAGAGTCAAAGAATATTTATAAAACAATTTCATACAAGGTTTCAACGAGTCCTTCTACTAATCAAACAATGAACTATACGTGGCATAGAACATGAAAAATCATCGAGACGGTAAAACGTTGAGAGAGAGACAAATTAATGATATTTAGCTCATACAATTGAAAACCCTAGTTTTGAAACGCAAATAAAACCATCTCTACAAGTTCATCATTTCGCCCTAACAAAGGAACTAGCCCAACATGGCTTTCTCAAAAGCCATACAAATTAATTAAGAAAAATAAACTAACCCTTTTCAGTGTTCCTCCGACTTCGCTTCAGTCCGTCTGTGAAGGTCTGTTCTCCCAAATTGTTTCTCTCCCTGGATGTCTCAAAAGTGCCTGTCTCAGCTCTATTTATAGAGCTTGGGTCACGTCTTTCAGAATCCTAATTGAATTAGGATATAGACATCGAATATATTTCTGTGTTATAGCTTTCATAACCCAACTTGTATTTCGTAGCAAGCATCCAGCCGCACACTTCTCTTGTATTTTCTTTTCTTGAGAAGCACGTCCTTTAAACCTGACCAACTCCACCGATGCCTAGCTAACCTTGAGCCGCAAGCCTCTCATTCTCTCTATTCTTCCTAGCAGCAACATCTCAATGATCCACGAACAACAACCATCATAAAACTCGAGCACAAACTACTGTTAATTGCTGCAGCAACCAATCGAATGACTTCTTCCTATTCACAGTTTCACTCAAGCTCATTCCATCACCGACCAAAACACCATCACACCGTCATCCTCTAGCTCAATAGCTTCAACTCTTCCATCCATTCCACCATCAATATTTTGAGCTACCAACAACTCTCCACTACTGCCAACAATCTTCATTTTCTTCCCATTCACTCAACTCTCAGACGTGTTCATTCCCTGACTACCATGAACTCGTCCCATCAGCGTACACCATTGTCTCTGGCAGCAACATCATCTGTTTCTCAGATCTTCTCTATCACTTCCAGCAGCACTCATCAATTATTGATTCAAGCTCTACTATATTCACTAATGACCCACTGTTATATAATCAACATCGACCATCTCCCTTGAATCACCATCAACAGAATACATGAACTCCATCATTGATGATCAAAGATTCACCACCATCACAAACCCAAAACTATCTGTTTTGTTTTCTAATCTCGAACTCAAGTCAGTCACCAACCACTAGTTTCTATCATCGACTGCCATAACTTCCATCATCATGATCTCTCCTCTATCACTGATCACCAATAGCCATCAGAAACCCTTGATTAACGTCTCTGCCATCATCAAATACTATTCCATATCAACTCTTGCTGCTGCCGAGTTCTCTCTTTGAATTAAGAAGAAAAAGGTGGCCCATATCGAATGGCCTGGTGCTATTAACCATATTCAAATAATCAGGCACCCCTTAACGGAAACACAGGGCCCTTTATATCAAAATTCAATAAGACTGTTTACTTGTCGGTTCCGTGAAACCGACTAGCTTAACTCCTCTTTTCGCCCGTAACTCTCTCATACGAAGTCAGAATGACCTCGTTCTTTCGCCGTTGGCTTCGTAATTTAATTTTCTACAAGATGGAGGGTAGAAATCCAGGACTAGACTGAGTTCCACTGGGTCTTTAGTAATTCTTCTTTTGTAAAGCTCCATTTCACTTGTTTCAGGGATGTAACCTGATAAAACACACAGACTAGAAAATTAATAGTAAAACACGATAATTCACACAAAATCTAACAAATAAGAATAAGTAAATGATACTTAAAATGTATAAATTATGCACTTATCACTTTTTAGTCTATGTATTCAACTTTCTTTCTTTCTTGTTGAGATTTTGATGAGAAGAATCGATTGGATATATATAGAAGAATGGAAGGAATTTTAAGCAAAGAAAGGAAGGGGTGGGAGAAAAGAAGGTGCATGGTTACTGCTTGTGTGTGTGTGCTGTCATGTTAATTTTGTTCAAAAAGGCAACTAAATAACGCGTCAAAGGAGGTCTGAGAAACGGCACTAGCTCAATCAAGTCAATCAATGGCACTCTGAATTAGTCACACATTAGAGACTACTAATTCACTCACTAAAGGTTGCTTGCTTTTCCCTATTTGGTATCCCATTCATCTCAGATATTTTCCTCAAAGGGATGGAGGTCGACAACACGTTCTGTTGTCTGCTTATAAAAAACTTAACTTTTCATAATACTTGTGTTGCTTATGCAAAGTATTTGGTGGTGCAAAGAAATCCAACCTGGTGGCATTGCAAACACTCAACACATTGGCATGAGAGACGTCGGCCACCCGAATTTGGAGGTCTGGAAATTAAGGAGTTAAATGACCTTTCCCTTTGATTCTCAAATCTTGACTCTTAATTCCTCCCCCACCTCAGTACACTATCATGACACTTATGCCAACTTGATGTAGTAGCCCTACGTGTTTTCTAATTATCAACTGTTCTTCACATAAAAATTGGGTGTGCTGCATTAATTTGAATGCAAAATAGTGGTGGTAATATTATAAAACCACAAACAAAGAGGCATATTTCTGAACATAATGAAAGATGCTAGAAACAGAGAAAGATGAAGTTCTCATACCGTCATGTACTGGAGACGTATAACAGGCACATAAGTGTATAACCTTGTTGTTAAATAGTTTATAGACTGTGTTGAGAAACTCTAAATACATCCAAGACTGTGTAGAGACAGACAAAGCGATTTCAATTTCTGAATTCAACAAGGCACATATATCATTATAAAAAAACTGTATAGAGAGTCTAGAGGAGATATATAGAACAGTACAGGGATTCCCAAAACGAACAAAGTGAAAAAAATCAGAATTGTAGGCCTTTCCCAGAAACTAGTCCCGGCCTACAAAATTCATCATGCTCGGTTAAAACATAAAAATCTAACTTCTGCCATGACAAGTGCAGAGGAGATAGAATTATAAACCCATTCTTCTTCTTTTTTCTTAATTTCTAGTGATGGTTGATCTTCTGGTTCATGAGTGTCTCTCTAAGTGCAGCTACATCAATATCATCAGCATGGTTTTCTGGTCTGTAGTAACCAGTAACTGGATCAGGGACCCATGAAGATTCTTCTGTCACTGCTCCTGCTGATTGTTTTTTCACTTTGTCTCCTCTTACTACACTTGATCCAACCGCTTGTGAAGCTACTGATGTAATACCTCGAGATCTTTACAAAAAACATAAACATCCAAACATTAATGTTAAGATAACTATATCCAATCACAAAAATATATAAATATGATGAAGAACAAATTAGAAATTTTAAAAATAATGGGTTGAATTGTGTGTATACCTGTTGATAGATAGAGAGATACCATCAATGAGAGCAGAGAGAACAAGTTTAGTGTTTGATAATGAACCTGCCATTGTTATCAGAGATATTTGATCCGAAAGAAAGAAAGTTTTGATCTCTTTTGTGTATTTATTCTAACTTTCTTTCTTTCTTTCTTTTTTGTTAAGATTCTGATGGGAAGAAGAGAGGAATGGGGTGAGTGGGTTTATATAGAAAGAATAGAAGGGATTTTCTAAGTCAAGAAAGGAGGGGGTGAGGGGAAAAGAAGCTACATGGCAACTACTTATGTGTGTGCTGGCATGTTAATTTCCCTAAAGTGAGTCAACGGCACTCTGACCTAGTCACTAAAGGTTGCTTGACTTTACCTATTTGGTATTTCCTTCATCCACCACGATTCCTCATTGAACTTAGATATTTTCTCTAAGGGATCTCTGCCAATATCGCTAAACGGTAAATCCAAGTTAGCAATTTGGAATTCGGTAAACGTATGAGTATTATACGGATTCATAAAAATTAAATTCGGATAAAATTTCGATCAACAGTTTATGATTTGGAAGTAATTTTTGGGACGGCATATGTACGTGTATAGGACTGCACAGGAACCGAACGGAATCGAAGGATCGGACCGGAACCGACAGAACCGTACCTGATATGGACCGAACCGAAGGTACAGGGTACAGGTACAAAAAATAAAAACCGAGTACAATCGGGTACAAGGTACAGGTACTACCCCGGACCGATTGTACCTTTATAATATACTTGCAGGGGTAGGCTGGTATATATGGGAACCTCAACTGCTCTCCCTGCTCACCTCTTTGGATTTGGAAGGCCAGTTCCTGACGGTGAGAACAACATGGAATATCTCCTTGATGTGATCAAGATTTGCAAATTCAGCAGGGTTTAGTAACGTCACCTTACCAGTCACACCAGCAAAAAGTGTATGTGCAAACTCGCATTACCAGTATTCATGTTATCTAAGGCTATATGGAAAATACTCAATCATTCAGAGCAAAAGTAAGGTCATACAGTGCACCAAAACAAAGGCCAAGTGCAGTGCCAAGTCCTATAAAGAAGTTGTCATTGATTAGTAATGACATGGTGGAGTCAAGGATTAGTTTAATAGTAATGTTAAGATGAGAAAGTCATGTTCTCAAGTTCAAGATGTTTTGAATTTTAAGAATACTATAATGGGTAATATTGGATTAGCAGCAGCATCAGGAGAAGAAGAGATGATCAGTACGAAAGAAAATAGTCAGGGAGGAGGAGATTATTTGCCAAGTAGATGGTAATGTGTGAAATCAAGAAAAGAAAATGTTTGTTCATGATTAATAAAGCTGTCTAATTAGGCTTTTATCTCTTAATCTCTCTAGTCTTTTACTTAACCTTGTTTTTCATTTACTAATTTGCTACTACTACTGCAAAGTAATCCAGCATTATAACTTGAAATGCATTTATAAATGAGTAATTCTTTAGCAGTGAATATCAATTTTATTTTTTTGTAATCTTGGTGTTCGATCATGTTAGAGAAAAAACATGTATAGGTACAAAAACCGACCGGAACCGAGGGTACAGGTACAAGAACCGAACCGAGAATAGAGGGTACAAGGTACAGATACACGAATAGAAAACCGACCATAGGAAGGTACGGGTACAAGGTTCTATCAAGAACCGAGCCGAACCGACCTTTGTGCACCCTTATACGGTATAATTCGTTTTAGAGATATAAATTCGGGATGTAAAATTCGGCATATATTAAATACGAAAAAAGAGACTAAATATTAAGAAGATGTAATGTTTATGTACTAAATATATATAACATTAGCATCATAGAGTAGTATACAGATTCATAAAAGTTAAAATGGGATAAAATTTCGATCAACGCTTTGTGATTCGAAAATAATTCAGGACGGCATACGTACGTGTATAATTCGTTTTAGAGATATAAATTTGGGATATAAAATTTAGCATATATTAGATACGAAAAAAAAGACTAAATATTAAGAAGATGTAATGTTTATGTACTAAATAATCTTAGTAAACAAACTATATGGCTCCCAGATTCACTTGTTGGAAAGGCAGTAAACTAAAAGATCTTTTTTTCCAGTTAAATGGTTCCTTTGATCGGATGGAAATCCCTATATCGCACTATGTTATCGAAAATGAAGGATACATTCAGAATACTATAGTGTAAGGAGTTTTACTTAATCATTTATATATAAAAGATAAAAAATAATAATAAAAAATAAATAAACGGTGCTTACTAATGCAGGCTATGAGGTAAAAGTCGTCGAAGGGGATTTGAAAAGTTAGGATGGCTCCTGCGACAAGCTATGATCCAAAAAAGGCACCGATCACTTCATGCTTGATTCATGGATCTTTTTTTCCCTATAGTCCTACTTAATAATGGCTATACCTAATAAACAAAAGTAGCAAACATATGGATTTATCTCCATCACCCACCTGGCTTGATGTTAGGTCTCGTAGTTACACAATATGCTAAAACTAGAGACCAGACTAGATTCCTAACAAATAAAGCAACATGACCTAAATGGCTAAATCAAGAGACACAAAAAGGATTAAGTATTAACCCACTCACAGATTTTACTAGATTTTTCTTATGGGTAAATCTGGTGATAGCTGTGAAAGTTAGTGGGGCTTTTGATTTTTATACCAAATTTTTTTTTCTTAATAAACAGGGACAGATTTAGAAATTTTATATACCGGGTGTTTGCATCTAAAATTACTTTTAGGCATAAAATACGATTGATTTGATGATGATGACGATGAAATAAGATAAAAACGTCAAAAATAAATAATAGAGACAAGAATTTAACATGGTTCGGTAAGGTATGTCTACGTCCACGGATAAATCCCCTTTATGAGAAGTTTTATTGAAATAAGTATTATAATGGCTCTTCCGGGTTAGAAAGCATAGATAGCTCTAAGATGATGTAATATGGTGAAAGTGAGTAGACATTTTGTACCCTTTTGAGTTGGATTTCAGTCTCTATTTATATGCAGAAATCAAATCTAGTTGCAGTTATCCAAATAACCACTTAGATTTGTAGTTATCCTAAATAACCACCAGGATTTGTACTTATCATTTAATATTTGTATCTCTCATAGAAGATCCATGTCTATCTTCTCCGTATTTGTATTTATCTTAAAAGATCTTAGTGTATCTTCTCAAGATCTATGTTTATCCTGGAAGATCCTTGTCTATCTTCTCAGGATTTGTGTCTATCTTGGAAGATCCTTATATATCTTCATAAGATTTATATTTATCTTAAAATGACTTTCAAAATAAATCATAACCCATTCATGTTTCCATAATAACCAAGCGGACTTCTATATTAAGCCAACTGGACTTCCTCAATTAACCCAGAATGTCTCTATAATAGACTAATGGACTTCTATAATAAGTCAAATGGGCTTCCTCAATAAGCCCTAAAAAAGATAGGCTTATATAATAAGCCAACTGGGCTTCCTTAATAGGCCCAGTATGTTCCTATAATAAACAAATTGGGCTACCACAATGAACCAGCCGAGCTTCTATATTAAGCAAGACTATATAACTAAGAAGCGGCTTGTGCGAATCATAGGTGTACCATTATCATCGGGGTTAACTTAAAAAACAACAATTTAAGGTGGACAAATAATTATTTTCGTAAAAAATATATAAATTATAAAAGATTTTTAAGAGGTTATAAATTTTGTAAGGGAGGCGGGAGTCACCTTTAGCTTCCACTTAGTTCCGTCCCTGCCAGTGAATGTAGAACTAGTCAACGCAAAAGTTAAATTGATGTTCTTGATGGTGGATTTTTGAAGAATGAGAAAATTATAATATTTCGTTTGCCTTCTGTAAGAAAATCGAGAAGGAACATTTAGCTCTTGGATAAAATAGCCCTAAAGCTCTGTCGTTGCTTTTGCCTAGATGCATAAGCATGAATTAAGTATATAAATTTCTGATCAAGCATCAGAATTATTTCTATCCGACATTCTGCAAGGAAATCGAGAAAAGGATATTCAACTCCTGGCTAAATTAGCCTTGAATCTCTTTTGCACATATATGCATCATAGAAATTTCATAGTTAAACCCAAATAAATCCTCATTATCTCATGTGCATCCATGTAAACTATTTGTATAAAACAGAACGAGTGGTTATACAAAATTGTGAACTTTCAGAATAAAGGTTATGCCATATCTGAATAAAAACTCTAATTAGATGCATGATATCTAGTTGCAGAGTTTAATCAAGCATAATTTCAAGTTGCAAACTTCCACGAATGAATCTCTTGAAGATGTTCTACATGCACTGCATAAAAGTTAAGCATTAATGCTAACAATTAAATATCATAAGACTGAGAAACTCTAAACAGGTCATAGTTATGGTCACGGCATTAGCAAATGCCAATGTTAGTAGCATATAGGAAATAGCCCTAGCATCAACAAGAACATGCATTAGTAAGCCCTAGATATGCTCCCAGCGCGTACGCATCAAACTAATAAAAACAACAAAGTCAGCAAAGTCAAGAAAGCCATGTTAGAAGCCAACAAAGTCACGCAAGAGCGCTAATAGGAACGCCAGTGGCAGCTCAGCAGTGCTAGCACTAGCGTTGCGCTGCTGCTGCGGTACCACCCTCTGTTGTTGTTGACGCGTCACTCCCTATCGCTCGTGCCAGCACCATTCTTCATCGCTAGCGCCATTACCTAAGCTATTATCACGACAAATTGGCGTAAATATTACTAGCAATAATATTTTACAAACAAGACTCATGGTTTTGAAGTCATGACTCCACTAACTCCTACGAGACATCAAATCATATTACATTGGGGATTAAACATGGGGTTTTGGTCTGGTGGTTACAGCAACATGGGCGTAGCAACACCCCATGACAAGGAAGTTACAAAGTAAGTGGTAAGTTGAAGCGGTTGAAGAGATGATGGAATAATTATCTGGAAGTTTCCAGAAACTTCCCAAGATAAAAGTGGGCGGTTGCAACATAACTCCTCATAATCTTCATCACTCAAATCTCCCCACAACCTCCACTACTTTACAAGGAAAGTGTGTGGTACCAATCATTATTAAATAGGCTACTTAGCCCATTTCAAACACAAGAAGAACAAAACGGGGAAGAGATAGAAAATCATTCTCAGAAACTCTGTTATTATCCCCCACAACACAGAATTCCTTCAACTTTCTTTGCTTCCCTCCCCTAAGATTAACCCATCTTCTCTCTTTGTAACCGAAGCAAATTGTAGACAAACATTCTTCTTGTTTGGATTCGTTTTGTACGATTTTGACCCTTGAGCCTAAAAAAGTACTTCAATAGTATATTGTTTTGTGATGTGTTTTTATATAGTGGTAAAAAGAGGTTCGATTCTCGAACTTGTGAAGGTAATGATTTTAGAAAATATTCAACTTAATCTAAACTAATAAAAATCAGGAAAATAAACTAGAGAATATTTTTAGAAAATATGGAGAAAACTAGGAATCAAGATTCAGTTATTTCTAACAATTCATGTGCTCAATCATGTAATTCTTTTTAACAATTTAATTCAAGTTTGCCAAAAATATGTTTCTAAAAGAATAATTGTAAATCCTAAGCATGAGACATCAAGAGTAATTAACTAAGCATGACCCATCAAAAGAGAACACAACTATTTAATAAAAACCATTTTTTCTAATTTAAATCCATGCAAATAATAATAAAAGAATTATAAATAATTAATTAAAAATAGACTTACCACATAAAATTGAGAGAAAAACCTCCTCCATCATCCCAGTAAATAAACTTAGCCCATGGAGAAGAAAACTTGCTCAAAAGATCTTTTCATTGCTCAAAATATCAATTACAAGGTTGAATAATAGTGCAACAGCTGAACAGACGCGTTTATAAGTGTTACAGAACAAGGTTCAGCCGTTACAAAAGGCTAAGGCAATTGAAAAGGGAAAGGAAACTCAAAACTATAGGCAACAGAACAGCAACACTTAAAAGTGTTGCTGTGTCTTCTTCTTCGGCAGCGATGGGATGAAGAACACGGTCACCGGCGGTGACCGGTGCAGCAGCAGTTGGCCGGATCGTGAGTATTCCGGCCACAATTCCGGCGACTCCGAAACTTCAATTCTAAGCTATTCTCCCCGTTCTTCTTGGCTTCTCTTGGTATATATAGACTCTAGGGATCCTTGTGAGTCTTCTAAACCTAATAGAACTCTTTAAAACACATCCAAATCTTCCCAAATCCGAATCAAAGTCTAACTCCCTTTTTCCGGCCAAATTCGGATTTGGGGCTATTTTTCCGGCTAAAATTGCTGTTTCTTGGCGTGTTTAGTCTTGTGTTGAACTCTTCTAGCTTGTGTATCAATTTGAGAGCAAAATAACCAAGTTTTATCATGAATTAACGTTCACAGTTGAGTACAGCATTTTCGTCCGATGAGTTGAATCGGTGATTGACTCGGTCAACTCGGGTTGACCGATTTGACTCGGGTTTGACCCGATTTTGACCGAGTTGACTCGAGGGTGCCCCTTATCCATTTCTAGGGTGCCAATAACACTTGTCCTTGGGTGCCTTTATCACTTTTTGAGCCAATTTTTCCACAAATCTTTATTCTTCAAATGTACCTACAAAAGCATAAAAACACGTAATAGACACAAAATCGAATACTAACTCACTAGAAATTAAGGTGTAATTTAGACACTAAAATGTGTCTATCATTTTGCCTGTGAGCAATTTTTAGGTACAAAAAATTAGCGAACAAGTCAATTCTTTCACTAATCAAGATGGTTGGTCTTAGGTAAGATCCAATTACAACCAATTCCAACATTTCACTTGTCAACATCAATGGTGATGCTCACAACTCCTCTCCAAAAGTCAACTGCACCGCCAACCCACGTCACATCAACAATACTACCGGAGTGGCCGAAGCCCCAATTACTCTGGCCGAGTTAATGCGAAGACAAGAATCTCAGGCAAGAATTCTAGCAAGACTCGAAGATGCGGTAGGCGCTATTTTCTCTTCCCTCGTCAAATTTATAGAAGAAGTAGGGTGTCGTAGCACTTTTGAACGATGCCTATGATCGTTCAAAATCCTGGCTCTACAGAACCAGGGATAGATTTCTCGACTGGTGATTATCCACCTCACAATATTAGGAGCTTCACTACCACAGAAAAACCTGTGGATCAAGAAGCCGTGGTTTTTATCGAAAGCCTGTGTGAGCTTCTTTATTTTTCCAAGAATCAACATATCGACACCTTTGCCTCTCTCAAACGCATAGCCGTGAGCACGCACCTGATGCCGTCACCGATGGAAATAGAAATATCCATGTCAGATAGCTCAACTAGAAATAGCGTCACCATCACAGAGGAGGACATGATGGCCGAAGAAGGTCACGATCGAGCTTTGTACGTCATCTCTCATGTCAAGGAGGCCGAATTTAAGAGGGCCCTTATCGACACAGGAGCATCTGCCAATATCATCACATTCAAGACGTTTAAGGTTGCGTAGGTTCCACAGAGCCAGATCATACATCATCCCATAGTAATGAAGGATTTCGAAGGTAACCGTACTAATTCCTATAGCTATGTTTATTTAAATTTACAAGTTGGTCTTATTGTATCCAATGTGAAATTCCATGTCATCACGAAAGAGCCCGAGTACCATATGGTACTGGGCCGCCCTTGGCTACATGACAACAAAGTTGTTCCTTCCACCTACCATCAATGCGTGAAAGTAGTGTTGGACGGGAAAATCATACGCATAATAGCATCGCCATCACCCTACACTCCAATATATGATGCTGAATTCTTCAAGCCAGATGACGATGCCGTCGAACCACCTAACAAAGTCTACAGCACGTCGTTACCTGACTGGGCATCAATAGAAGACCAACTATCAACCTATGCTGCAAAAGCCAAGCCACCGGGAGTGACTTCCAGATCCGCTGAGTACCACTATGGGACAATCCAACGTCACAAATCCTCAACCTGCTAAGAGAGGTCACAGTTTTGTAACCAGCTGCGACAACAAAGTAAGTGCATGATAAGTGATGGTTTATCTCCTACCATGATAAGTGCAGAGGAGATATCTAGAAAACCCATTCTTTTTCTCTCTAGTGATGGTTTATCTTCTGTTTCAAAAGCATTTCTCTAAGTTCAGCAACATCAGTATCATCAACACAGTTTTCTGGTTTGTTTTAACCAGTAACTGGATCTGGGATCCATGAAGATTCCTCTGTCACTGTTGCTGATGGTTTTTCTTTTTGTCTCCTCTAATTGCACTTAATCCAACCGCTTGTATTGCTACTGATGCAATACCTCGAGATCTGCAAAAACATCATCCAAGTGTTAACAAAACTTTAAATACGAAGAAAAAAATTACAAATCAAAAACAAAATATTGCATAATGGGTTGAATTGTGTGTATTTTATACATGTTGATAGATAGAGAAATACCATCAATGAGAGCAGAGAGAACAAGTTTAGTGTTTGATAATGATCCAGCCATTGTTATTAGAGATATTTGATCCGAAAGAAAGTTTTGATCTTTTTAGTGTATGTATTCAACTTTCTTTCTTTTTTTTGTTGAGATTTTGATGAGAAAAAAGGAATGGGGTGATTGGGTATATATAGAAGAATACAAGGAATGTGTGTCAAGAAAGGGGGTGGGGGAAAAGAAGGTGCTTGGTTACTACTTGTGTGTGTGTGCGTGCTGTCATGTTAATTTTGTTCAAAAAGGCAACTTAACAACGTGTCAAATGTGTAGTAGCGTTGAGAATGTCACTTGCTCAAGTCTATCAGTTGCACTCTGAATCAGTCGCACATTAAAGAGACTAATTCACTTACTGCGTGTTTGGATGGTGATAAAGAGCAACTGCAACGGTACGAGTATACCAAATACCAATGAGTAAAAAAATTTGCTCGTTTTTCATTTTTTACACAACGGTTTTGTGAGTAAAAATGATCGCACGTCGTTTTAATTAGACGTCTGTTATAAAACACTATTGTAAAAGAACTTTAGGTGACACGAACGTTTCTCTAGTGGGACGTATGTTGTTGGACGCACATTTGGGTGAGCGTTTCATATTCTGGAACCAGACGCACTTATAAATGAGCGTTTGCATTCTCGTACGCTTCCTTAATCAAACGTATGTTTAACGTCCACACTAATGGACGTTTAGTGATATACGTTATGCCTAAAAGACGCATGAATGCGAGAAGCCCCTTTATAATAGCGCTTAGTATTGAAACGTCCACCAACAGAAGCGTACGTTCACCTAAAGAAGCGTAATGAAGCAAGTCCACCTGTGTAAGCGTTAATAAGACTGGTGCTCCGACGCTCTCTTAAGGGAGCTTCTGGTGCTCCGGCGCTCTCCTAAGAGAGCTTCTGGTGCTCCGGCGCTCTCCTAAGAAAGCTTTTGTTATCCGACGTCTTTTTAATAGAACGTATGATATACGGACGTTATTGCAGTAGAACGTTTTAACCAGCCGCTCATTTGGCTTGCGTTTCTTCTGTCAGCATTCTCCTAGTGAAGCGTTACTTCATACGCATTCTTTTGTGAGCGTCTCATCAAACGCTTTTCAGCCACTGCGTCCGTGTTTCAAAATGCTTTCATAAGGAAACGTCTTTTGTTAACGCCCAATTATAAGAGCGTGCGAGTATATATAAGATTTGGAGAAAATTTTCTATGGAACAGTGGTTTTACTCGCCTCATTCCTATATATACTCGTCCGTTACGGTTGATTTTGGGCGACCAAAGAGTAAATTTAATCCTTACTCTTTGGGATAGTCGTCCGCTGCAATTGCTAAAAGAAATCCCATTTCTAGGAATCATATTTATTAAAGAGAGGGAATTCTAAGCCTACGGTCCTATGTGTTTTGTATTTTTTTATTTTTTGGGAATGATATTCCTAAGGGCAACTCCAACGGTACGAGTATACCAAATACCAAAGAGTAAAAATATTTGGTCGTTTTTTATTTTTTCCACAACGGTTTTGTGAGTAAATATGATCGCACGTCATTTTAATTAGACGTCTGTTATAAAACGCTGTTGTAGAAGAACGTTAGGTGACACGGACGTTTCTCTAGTGGGACGTATGTTATTGGACGCACATTTATGTGAGCGTTTCATATTCTGGAACCAGACGCACTTATAGATGAGCGTTTGCATGCTCGTACGCTTCCTTAATCAAACGTATGGTTAACGTCCACACAAGGTAGAGTCTGCTATCAAAGCGTAGTCATAGAAGAACGTATGTAAATTGAGCGCTGTCGTATGTAGACGTTTACTCACAGACGTCCTTCTAATCAAACGCCGGAATCACAAACGCTGCTTTATAAGAACGCTCATATATGAAACGTTCCTTTAAATGAACATTTTCTTAACGCTCACTCCTATAAGCACTAAACGCTCACTAAGCGCTCACTAAGTACTTACTAACCGCTCACTAAGCACTTACTAACCACTAAGCACTTACTAACCACTAACCAACGTTCACTAAAATTTACTAAACGTCCTCCTAATCACTAACTTACGAGCGCTCACTAAGGGAAACGCTCCTAACCACTAAGGGATACGCTCACTAAGGGAAACGCTCCTAACCACTAACTAAGCACTAACTAAGCACTAAAAGCACTAAACGCTCCTTTAAGAACGAGTACTAAAACTGACGCTCACTTAATAATTTAATTAAGCAATGCGTCTTCTTAAATGGACATTTGATATATAGGCGTTTTTGTAAATGGACGTCTCAACCAGACGCTCTTCTAGCTTGCGTTTCTTCTACCAACGTTCTCCTAGTGAAGCGTTACTTCATACACATTCTATAATGAGCGTCTCATCAAAAGCTTCTCTGCCCAAGCGTCCGTGTTTCTAAACGCTTTCAAAAGGAAGCGTTTTTTGCTAACGCCCACTTATAAGAGCGTGCGAGTATATATAAGTTTCGGAGAAAAACTTCTCTGGAACAGTAGTTATACTCGCCTCAAACCCAAATTTACTCTCCCATTGCGTTTTATTTTCGGCGACCAAAGAATAAATTTAGTCTTTACTTTTTGGTACCCTCGTCCGTTGCAGTTGCTCTAACCACCCTATATTCCTATTTATCGAACATGGAAGGAAAATTATATTACTGAAAAAATAATTTCATTCCCATTAACCAAACACGAACTAAAGATGACCTGCTTTTCCCTATTACGTATCTCATTCATTTACATTGAACTTAGATATTTTCCTCAAAGGGAGTCGACGACGCAGTCTGTTGTCTGCTTATCTGCTCAAAGAAATGCGGGTGTTACTATAGTAATGTGGTAAAGCTGATATGTGATGACACAGACACCTGAGTTCGAAACTAGTAAAACTAAAACTAAAAATTATAATTTAACAATAAAATTGTAGTTTTCAGTTTCTACTATGTTGTGTGGATTGCCAGAGACTAGTCAGTGATTTTACCACCTTTAAGCGTTTTAGTATGGTGGCAACGTCTGTACTAACGTTGAATCATATGATTGAAAATACTTATATTACAGTTATCAAGACTGTTAATGGATACTAATTCGATAAACATGGGTATTAAAATTCATATAAAATAAAGTGATACCCAACACGATCTACAGCAGATATGAGCTAAAAGTCGTCAAAGATTCTAAGGGCACTGGGTGAATAATTAATAATGTGAAAGAAAGTCAAAGGGCACTTGAAAAAATTAAAATGGCTCCTGCGACCAGCTATTACCCAGAAAAGGTATCTATCACTTCATGCTTAATTCATGAATCTTTTTTCTCCTACTTAATAATGGCTATACCTAATACACAAAAGTAGCAAACATATGGATCTATCTTCATCACTCACCTGGTTCGGTGTTAGGTTTCTGGTTACACTTTGTGATAAAACTAGATTCCTAACAAATAAAGCAAGATGACGCATACTTCTAGTGTTGCAAACAAAAATGATTAGCCCCGCATAGAAATTTCGAAATTTTCCCTGTAAATGGCCATTTAAAATCACGTACTTTGTAAGGAGAAATCTGATTATTTATTTATTTTTCTCGATGAACAAAGAACTACTCAATGCAAAATGTCAAGATCGGTGCACCAATGAATATAAGAAATGCAGACATTAAATGTAAATGTAATATAAGAAAATTATTGTGGTTTCTAGATAACAAATTAATTTACTAATCTAATTATATGAAGAGAAAAATCCAATTATCACCAAGAAGTAAGATAATATATTTAGTATAAGGATTCCAAACACTAACATCTCCAATTGCCGCGTGTGCACGTTGATTGATCCAATACGCAATCAACAAGGTCCAAATTGCCCTGTTTAGTATCAACAGTTTTTACTAAATTAATTGAAATGGAATAAATACCTAAATAAATAAATTTAGGAAGAAATAACATACCAGAATTCTAATATCCATTATCGACCTAAATATAATTATTTAGTCATAGTCAATTTTTTAAACAATCATTATCAACCAACTGCATTACATATTTGTGCACTATTGCCTCTTGATTTTTCTATACATTGTCTGTTTATACAAAATATCTGCTTATATATTATAAGGAAAAGACAAGATTAAATCATGGTGTCATAAGAAGAAGAGCGGTGGATAATCCCTAAAGAGTTTAAAACAACAATATATAATATTATGTATAAGAAACGCATTATGATTACGCATCATTTGGGGCCAACTAAAAGTGGCATTCATTCGTTCAATGATTCAGACATTCGCATGTATATCCAAACAATAATTGACCTTACAATAGGATAAGACTTAAAACTACAATCCTAACTTTTCAAATAATTGTTTTGCTTATGCAGAGTATTTGCCATTTGGAGGTGCAAAGAAATCAAACCCTAGGGGGCATTGCAAAAACTCAATACATCAACATCAGAGATGACCTTAAGTTTGGAGGTTTGGAAAGGAGTCAAATGACTCATTGTGATTCCTCCCCCCACCTCAGTACATTACCATAACACTCTTGCCAACTTGATGGAGTAACCTTACATGTCTTCTAAGTATCAACTGTTATTCACATAAAAATTGGTGTGTGGCATTAATTTGAATGCAAAATACTGGTGGTAAAAATTATAAAACCACAAACAAATTCTGAACATGGATAATATGAAGATGCTACAAACACAGAAAGATGAAGTCCTAATATCGTCATAGTGGAGACATAGAACAGGCACATGTCATAAGTGTGAACTTGTTGTTTTGAATAGTTTAGCTGTGTTGGTTGTAATCTTAATATCAGGGCAACAGCTTTTCGTTCTATAACTTTTATCTTATTGGATACAATCACCATGCAATGCAAAAGAATACCTTTCAGCTTCTTCTTAGACGGCGTCAGAGTAGCTTGTCCAGAATCCAGAGAGCAAATCCCTTGTAATAATTGTTGGAACAAGTAATGAGTTTCATAGACTGCGCAGTGTGAAGTCTGTGTACATATAATTGTACAGTGTAGGAACAGTGAAATATTGAATAGTGAACAATGTAAGTTAGATATTTTAAGGGTATAATTGTAACTGAACCTAACAAGTGTATAAAGAAAGGATTTTTTCCTCTGAGTGGTTTTACACTCTTTCAGCCACTCTTACTCTCTGTTTCCACATGGTATTAGAGCTAAAAAAAGAGAGAAAAGAAACCCAACTTAGATCTACTGTAGCTAAAATCTGAGATTTAGATTTGTAAGTTAGATCCTTAAAGCTGTTTTTAAAGACATGTGAGTTGTTCTTGAAGAACATGTGGTTGTTCGTAAGTTGGTTTCTTATTTGGAGTTAGTATTTTTCATTGAGTTAAAAGTAGATTTATGTCTGAAATTTCTGAGAATACTAGTTCTTCTCATTCTAGGAGTTCAGCATCTCTAGACTTTTCTCATAATGATAATATGAATGTTGAGATGACATCTTATAAGTTAGATGATACCAACTACCTTGTTTGATCTCATTCTGTGAAGCTTTATATTACTGGTAAAGGAAAGCTTGGGTATTTAACGGGAAGGAAAGTATGTCCAGCAGCCACAGACCCTACATATGATACTTAGGCAGAAGAACATGCATTGATAATGAGTTGGTTACTAGGCTCAATGGCGCTTGACCTCAAGAGTAGTTTTACGCGCCTAGCCACTGCAAAAGAAATGTGGGATGCAATTGCTCATATCTATGTTGTGAGCGGTGAACACAAATATATGATTTGAATCGTCGAATTATAGAAACACGCCAGAATGGTAAACCTCTTTTGGTGTACTATAATGCTCTTCAAGCTCTATGGCAAGAACTTGATTTCCTCCATCCATGTGACATGGAATGTGTAGCTGATACCACCAAGTTACAGAAGAGAATTGAAAAATGTTGGATTATTGAGTTTCTTGCTGGTCTTGACTCAGATTTTGATCCCATCAGAATTCATATATTGGGGAAAGACTCATGTCCGACTCTATTAGGAGTGTATGGGATTGTTAGATCTGAAGAACTTCGCCGAGATGCTACGACATCTCCAGTACCTCAAGAAAGTTCATCTTTGAATGTTGTTACCTCATCTACTCATGCTTCAACTGTCGTACTAGAAAGTAACCAAAAGTCTGATGAGAAAGACTCTCTGTATTGTGATTACTATCACAAGCGTAGACATACCAGGGAAACATGTTTCAAACTCAATGGACGTCCACAATGGCAGAATGGTAATAGAAGAGGAGGTAATTCTAATGGCAACTTTGGAAGAAAAAAAGGAAGTCGCAATAGTTTTCAAGAGCATACAACACAACTGATGAGATAGAGTTTCAACTTACATCATCATCATCATCATCCAGTGCTGTTCCTCAAAAATCCCAAGTTCATCTGGAGAAAATGATAAAGGACTATGCTCAGATGTTGTCTTCTAAGGAAAGTTTTGATGGGTTTACTTTTTTGGCTCAATCAGGTAACACAAACAACCTTGGTAGGGCACTAAACTCTATGGGTGATAAGTCTAAGGATTCCTAGTAAACCATGTATTTTGACAGCGAATGGATCTTCAACTATTGTCTCTGGTGAAGGATATATTCCTATAAGTAAATCCATGTCCTTATTTACGGTGTTACATGTCCCAAATTTCTCATTGAACCTTCTCTCTATCATCCAAATAACAAAAGCATTAAAGTTTTGTGTTATCTTCTTTGACTCACATCGTGTTTTTCAGGACCTACTCACAGGAGAAACGATTGGTCTTGGTAGATAAATAGGGGGCGGTACTATTTGGAGTTGCAGGGTACAACTCAAGATGACGGTACAAGAGCTTACAATTCAACAAGTGCATCTGATTCTGGAGAACAAGTCTGGTTGTGGCATAAACGTTTGGGACATCCTTCTTTTGGTTATTAGAAAGGTTGTTTCCCAAGTTATTTTCAGAACTTAATATATCTAAACTTCATTGTGAAGTGTGTGAGTTAGCTAAACATCACCATGTTCCATATCCTTCAAGCATTAATAAAAGTCCATCTCCTTTTTTTGTTATACATAGTGATGTTTGGGGTCCTTCACGTGTCATTAGTTCTTCTGGTTCTCATTGGTTTGTTACTTTCATTGATGATTACTCTCGAGTCTCTTGGGTTTACTTATTGAAAGACAAGAGTGATGCCCACTCTGTTTTCAAGAATTTTCATAAATTTGTCCTTACCCAGTTTAACAAAAATATTCAAGTATTAAGATCTGATCAAGGTGGTGAGTACCTAAAATAAGGTTTTTCTTCTTATTTCTTAGAACAAGGGATTGTCCACCAAACCACTTGTATTGATACTCCTCAGCAAAATGGAGTTGTTGAGCGTAAAAATCGTCACTTGTTAGAGGTTACTAGATATTTGTTGTTTTCTATGAATGTGCCAAAATTGTATTGGGTGATGCTATCCTTACTGCAACACACTTGATAAAGAAGATGTCTTCTTGAGTTCTCATGCAACGGACCAGAAAATTTTCGCTTCCAACGGGTCGGGTTTCGACCCGTTTGGCCATCTCCAACTCTCTGATATGCCACTCAAGAAATCGGGCTTTCAAATTTATTCGGACAAATTCGATTTTGCAAGCAATTATTTATGATTTATCCCAAACTGCTCTATAAGCCGGCAACATTTATTTTACACGGGTGAGAATGACCAGTGTCAATATTAGGGTAGTCGGGTACCAGCCACCGTTACAGTTAACGGTATTCCTGATAGCCATCCGTAGATGGAGCCAATTAAGGCCTGCATTTTATGGCCAGTGCCAATGTCAGGGTAGTCGGATATCAGCCACCGTTATAACTAACGGTTTTTCGAGTAGCCACCCGTAGATGGAAGCCAATTAAGGCCTGAATTTTATGGCCAATGTCAATGTTAGGGTAGTCGGGTACCAACCACCGTTACAGTTAACGGTATTCCGGATAGCCATCCGTAGATGGGAGCCAATTAAGGCCTGAATTTTATGGCCATTGCCAATGTCAGGGTAGTCGGATACCAGTCACCGTTATAGCTAACGGTTTTTCGAGTAGCCACCCGTAGGTGGGAACCCTAGTGGGCCTGACAACTTACAGTACTTTTTCAAGCTCAACAGATCATCTTTCTCAAATGATATGAACTACTCAAAAGAGTTAGTAATCATTTCTAAATCAATGGTATTAACTGTTATCATAAACAACAACCATTCCTCCTAGATGATATGAGTTACCTCGCACGATAATAACCATTTCTTAACTCATGTGCTGAGGTAAATGATATGAATTACCTCGAATGGTAATAATCATCTCTTGTCTTACGGGTTGTACAGTTATCAGATGGTATGAATTACCTTGACGAGGCAACAATCATCTCTATCTCACATTTATATCAGATGATATGAACTGGAAAACAACAATTATCTCTTCAATAGGTGTATGAACAACCAGTACTGTAACTACCTCTTACAAACGATATATATACTGCGAAAGTTGCAATCATCTCTGAATAGATGGTATGAACTGCCGCGCAGCAACTAACATTTTCAGATGATATGAACAACCTTATGTTGAACCGTAAAGCGGCTGCCTACATATCCTCTCCGTAGTTTGAAGGGATCAAGCACGACCATAGTTCGCCTATTGTTTAGATAAGATGAACTACCCCAGCAGTAGCAACTATCTCTTTCGAGAAAGATATAGCAACTGTCTCTTACTAAGAAAATTCATGACCATACCGACCTTTATAAATCTATTACTGATATACATGCACTTAAAACCTTCCATTTGCTTATTAAAACATTAAAAAAAAAAGTCAAATACAATTTTCCATAAACTGAATATTTATAGATAACTACTGCAGCACACTAATACGGTCATTCAACATAGATACAAATGACAATGTGTTGCAAGTCATTTAACAAAAAGTACTTTAAAATGAACACCGCTAAAATATATAACATGCCATAGAAACTATTGTATTTTTACAAAAGGCTCATAAGATAATATGGCAACGAACGACCGTACTTAGTCTCAACATTCATAACATCACAGAAATATTCTATACTTTGGTAGTTAAGCTTTTAGAACACTGTGTTTGAAGATACAGACCTTGTTTTCATAGATGATATGCAAGCCATACATAAAGAACATAATCACCCATATATATTCACAAGATAGATAGCAAAGTATTCAGATTAGTTATGGCAAGTTAAATCAAAATCTCATGTGGCCACTTAAAGAATTTATCGCAAAATAATTATCAAGCCATAATAAGCACTCCCGGTGTAAGGGAATAAAATTCAAGCTACGCGTATCCAAAAACTATGGGAGAAGAAGCAAGTTATGATGGGACGAGAAACATTGAAACAAATCCTTTTAAAGTATTGAACTGACAGCTGCAAAGTTGATAAGATTTGAACCTGACAGTGTTAATGCATCGACATGTGGGTTTCGGGAAAGTAAGGCATACTTCTCAAAACAGATAGCCTTGCTGCTTGACTGACACCAGGTTGCGGGAAAGCTTGGCAAAAAAAAGAGTAATGATGAGTGTTGATGCATGAGAGACATGTATCAACTTTATAAGCTACAGAACAAAAAGAATTAAAGCATGAAGATTCACTTTTAAGAGCTACGTGTAAGGCATTGCCATGATTCAAATAAGACCGCAACATTCATCCAAATCCAAAAACAATAACTTAAATACAAGACCGCCGAAGAGTTGCGGGATAACAAGTGAGAAACTAGAGGAAACAAGCATCACCCATGCTAAGACTTGCAGGAAGCATGATCAAGTCTTGCGGAAAGAACAAATAAGTGTTGCAGGACTACCTTTTGCTCCAAAGATAGATAAGAATAAATAGGTGAAAATGTAGATTGGAGGGACCCATCAAATTTGATTATAAATACCAAGCTCATAAACAGGAAAAAAGAGGGGAAATTCGGGAGAAATATTGGACTAAGGCATAGAATCATAGCAAGAGTTTAGGTATGAGACTTGCGTAAATTTTTTAGTTCAATTGATTCTTGATTGACATGATTATGCTTTTATAGTGTACTTTTCTTCTGTAATGTATGATAATGAATAATAGAAAATGATACAAATTTTTTTACCCGTGGATGTAGACAATTAAATTGTTGAACCACGTTAAATGCTTGTGTCCATTTATTTCAATTTTTGACTGATTACTGTCTTCTAAAAGTTAATATAAGATGATTTTATGATAAGGTATCAAACTTCTTTATGATTCAGATAATTTTGGTTGTGATTACCAAAAATGTTAAGATGATTTTATAATAAGGTATCAAACTTCTTTATGATTCAGATAATTTTGGTTGTGATCCAAAGATGCTAGATTATCGGTAATCACACACGGCATATTAGTTAGCAAGTTAAATCGTTGCCACTTAAATCTACCGAACATTCAAAAGACCAGCAAATCCTAATCAAATTCTTTTATAGTTAGTTCAGGCTCATTTTGTACTAATACCTCTTTCGATCTATGATCTCCCGCCATTTGTACGTACCTTCCATTTCAA
Organism: Papaver californicum; assembly: GCA_023531435.1. Classification (NCBI taxonomy): domain Eukaryota; kingdom Viridiplantae; phylum Streptophyta; class Magnoliopsida; order Ranunculales; family Papaveraceae; genus Papaver; species Papaver californicum. The sequence continues at coordinate 2,230,942 of JAJJMC010020037.1, forward strand.
CCTATTAGACACTTTCGATTCAAAATTATATAAACAACGAGGATCAGTAACTTCCACATATCATTTTTAATTGGAAAGTGTATATGAATATTAGCAATCAAAATTGTCCACTCAAAGCAAGAGAAACACCACAACAGAGAATGTTGACACTTAAAGTAGAAGAAATATTACAGTTCAAATGCAACAATAATCATCATCCTACTTCACAAGCTCACCAAAACAGAAGTGAGTTCTCCAGCCCAATTGCCTTGAATGGCTTTAGTGGCTACTTTTAGTGCTCGTCACTCAAAAACCCATTTCAACACTGTTAGTAAAACAAATGATATCTAGGACTCGACTAACGATGGCTTGGCACGAAAAGAAGTAATAAAATCCCACTATTACAATATTTACAAGAAATCAATCAAACTAATCTACTCATGTGCTTGATCATGCAATTATGAAAAAGATCAATCTACTTGGCTTAGCTAATTCTAAAGCAGCACTTATATAATGAATCGTATTCATATATACAAATGGATAAATCTCATCTCCCAGGGTACTTCATCGTAATATTTCATTTTTTGTTTCTAACAACATTTATATACTCGCATATCGGCATACCGGTACACTTAAGTATACATCAAATGCACAACAAATGAGCACGATTAATCGACATAACACATAATTAGATATACATCACACAGTCCAAGTTCACATAAACTCATAAATACACCGTAAAGGCCATAAAGGGTACAAAGACAGAGACGTTAGTACTCATATTTATAGAATCCAATAATCCAAGCAACAATTAATCAAAATGAAACTCAAATAATTTAAGTCATCTATTAGATAGTCACCCACTGTCCCTACTATTAACACAAGCAAGATTAAAATGAGGAAATGTTTTAAACAAAATCTGCATTCCACATACACAAAGTATTAGCTCCAAAATGAGATTATTATTATTGGTCCAAGCTAGATTAAAACTTGTGCATTCAAAGAATTCAAATGGCAAACAACTTCAAACAGATAACTCACCTTCTACTAGTAAGTGTGATTATATATTATCAACTCATATCTCAAAATCAAATACGAGCAACTCGATAAATCATGTATTTATTTTACTCTAATCCTATTGCATTCACTATTAATCGCACTCCTATTGTTAACGTATTTATATTTTTGGGGTTGTCTGCTTTTACTTTACTTCCTTTGTTTCTTTCCTGTCATTCTCTTTTTTTATGATCGAAAACTTAAGAAACGTGATTGATGTTATGCATGAGTAAACCCGACCCAACCCGTCAACCCGATCCGCATCCGTCCAATTTGATCCGACCCGACCCACCCGCCCAACCCGCCAGAAAAAAAAAAACCATGTCCCCATCCCTTTACTTCATTCTTCTTCGTTTCCTTCACTTTTTTTTCACACTTTTACTCTGCGTATTCTGCTCTCCCGCTCTGTGGAATCGTCTATTTCATCATCAGGTAAATTCCGACTCTAAACTACCAAAATCTCTAAACTACAATATCAATTTCACTCACATTTCATCTTCTTTCGTGATTCTACTGCTAGTCGGGTTTGGCACTGTCAGGGAGAATGTCAGATCTGATAAGAGAGAGGATCTAAAATCTCCTTCCCTATTTAGTTACCAAATCCCTAAAACCCTAATAAACCCCCTAATAATATATGCTAGTTACCCTCCTCCTCCTCGTCTTCTTCTTCTTCTTTTTCTTTCTGGGTTTGTTTTGAGAGATGGCTTCATGTGTCTCTGCTCCTGTGACTATATCCGATGGACAAACTCTTCCTTCTCCATGGCAGTTCAGTTGGTCAGTATCTCACTCTCTTTTACTGATTCTGAATGATGGGTTCTTGATTGATTTTGATTTCCATCAAATTTGAGCTTCTGGGGGGTGCTTTATTATTATCATCAAAAATATAATTTATGCCTTAGTGATTCTCTGATTAGTATTCTTTTACCAAGCTTCTCAATTGATTATCAATTAATCATGGATTTTTACTTGATTTAGTGAATTGATTTGAAAAAGTTACTGCTTTCCTGGTATTCTTTTACAATTATGTTGTTGAGTTTAGCTCCGGGGGTGATTGATTTTGAAACCCTTAGGATTACAGTGAATAGAAAAATCTTCTGATTTTCATAATACATTAATGTTTTATCTCATCGTTAACTTACCAGGAAATTTTGTTGTTTGGATGGATGAGTTCACCCTCATTTAGTTCTACTTCTGACTTGTTTTTTTTTGTAGGTTACCACTTACCACCATGGTTGAAATCTCTGAGACGAGGAAGAGAAGAGCTGACTTGAGTTGCTGAGATGAATTTTAGAGTTAGTTCGAATCTGAGATGGGGTGATTTGATGGTTCTGTTCGATTAAGATAGGTTATGATTGTTATTCTAAATGGAGATGAAATTGGTGATCGCTGGATGCAAAGAAGGATAAGAAGACTGTTTCCATGGATGGGTTTTGGTCGAGAGTACTAGTGAGAATTGTTGATGATGTTGTCGAATTGAAGAGAAAGTGAACTCAGGGACATGTTGTTGGTTGAGCACTGATGATGATTATGAGTCTTGTTCTTGAGTTCAGATCAATACAAAGTAGAGGAACAAGTCAGGGAGAAGCTGAAATGGAGAATCAATTACTATTGTTATGGGTTTGTATTGTGATTTGAATTATTGTATGGATGAATGAAATTGCAGGGAAGGATCAAATCAGAATGGCCTGAATTTGGCCGGGAATTCCAGAAATAAATGAGACTCTGCTGAAGAACCCAACAGTGAGAGAAATTGAGAATCTGGGCGGGTGACCCGCACCCGACCCGCCAAAATAGCGGGTCAGAACCGACCCGACCCATCCTACGGCGGGTTGGGTGCGGGTGATATTTTCTTCACCCGCCTTATGGCGGGTCGGGTGCGGGTGAGGCCAAACCCGACCCGACCCACCCGATGTGCAGCCCTAGTTAACATAGTTTTTTCCGTTTGCTTGTGACACATGCTTAGCTGCATGGGTCACTATTATAGCACCCCAAGGATTTGGATAAGGCAGACTCTCTATTTAGGCACCAAGACTTATTACAGAGACAGTCTAGAAATAATTAAACCCGAGAAAAAGGTTTGGGGTCTCACATCTTAAATTTCAAACACCCCTTACTGTGCTTTCTCTTGGCATTTCATTTGAACCTCCTGCTCGTATTCCACCAAAAATATTTGGGTGTGTTTGCTATGTCCATGTCCATAAACAGGGTAGGACCGTAGGAGTAAATTAGATCCTAGAGCTCTTAAGTGTGTTTTTCTAGGATACTCATCTACTCAAAAGGGGTACAAGTGTTGTTATCCTCCTACGAGAAATTTTTTTGTATCTAGGGATGTCACTTTGTATGAAGATAAATCGTACTTCGTCAAGGAAGAGGCTTCTCTTCAGGGGGAGAGTACATATATTGAAGACGCATATGGTGAAGATCAGCCTCGGTGTGACTTACCTTCAACACCTACCATATGTAAGGACAGTGATATTACTCCACTGGTAATGACTCCTAAACCTCAACCTCATCAGCTTCAAGTTTACAAATAAAGAGATAAGGCCCTTCTTTCTACTCCTCTCCAATTGTCTACCCCAGAGACAGGTAATTCTGAACTAGAACGTTCTATCATTCATGTTGAAACAACCTTGAGTACTGATGACAATGATATTTCATCTGATGAGTCCACAAATATTGTGGAAGACCCTACTTCTTCTAGATATCCTACTCGTACTCGTAAACCTCCAACTCGTTATGGTTATTCTACTGACCATCATATGACTAACTTTGTGTCTTATTATCGTTTGTCACCCACTCGTACTGCCTTTGCACATCAGTTATCTTCTATGACAGTTCCTACAAGGGTTGAAGACGCTCTTGCCAATCCAAACTGGAAAAAAGCTATGATGAAAAAAAAAAAAGCTCTAGAAAAGAATTCCACTTGGGATGAGGTCTATCTACCAAAAGGGAAGAAGACAGTTGGTTGCAAGTGGGTATTCACTGTGAAGTACAAGTATGATGGAACTATTGAAAGATACAAAGCAAGATTAGTATCTAACGGATACACTCAAACTTATGGAATTGACTATCAAGAAACCTTTGCACCTGTTGCAAAAATGAACAACATTCGTGTGTTGTTATCTTTGGCAGCAAACAAGGACTGGCCCCTTCAACAATTCGATGTGGAGAATGCTTTCCTTAATGGTGATTTGGAAGAAGAAGTGTACATGGACATTCCTCCAGGATTTCTAGAAGCTACTAATGAAGGAAAAGTGTGCAGGTTGAAGAAATCTCTATATGGCTTAAAACAATCTCCAAGAGCATGGTTTGGTAGGTTCACACAAAGTATGTTGAGATGCGGATATCATCAAATTCAAGCAGATCATACTTTGTTTCTCAAATATTCAAATAATGGAAAGATCACCATACTTATTCTCTACGTAGATGATATTGTGATGACAGGTGATGATGTGGAAGAAATGAGAAAGTTAAAAGATTACTTGGCTAAGGAATTTGAAATAAAGGACCTAGGAGCCTTGCGCTATTTCCTAGGAATTGAAATGGAAAGATCAAAAGAAGGAATTTTTATCTCCCAAAGGAAATATGTTTTGGATTTTCTAGGCGAGACAGGAATGTCAGGTTCCAGGCCCATTGACACACCAAGTGAACCAAATTAGAAGTTGCGTGAAGATACCGAAGGCATTCCAATTGACAAAGAAAGATATAAAAGGTTAGTGGGAAAGTTAATCTATTTGTCTCACACTCGTGCTGATATTGCTTACTCTGTGAGTATAGTCAGTCAGTCTATGCATGCTCCACGAGAGACACATATGGATGCAGTGTATAGAATACTACCTAAAGCCTGCACCAGCAAAAGTCTTGTTATTCTCGAAGAATGATCATGTGGGAGTTAAGGCGTAGACTGATGCTGATTGGGCAGGTTCAGTGATCGATCGCATGTCTACCTCTGGCTATTGTTCATTTGTGGGAGGAAACCTAGTAACTTAGCGCAGCAAGAAGTAACCAGTAGTAGCTAGGTCTAGTGCAGAAGCAGAGTTTAGAGATATTCTCATGGAATATGTGAGTTATTGTAGTTAAGAATATTGTTAAAGGAAATTGGATTCAGCCCTACAGGTCATATGAAGTTATATTGCGACAACAAGGCTGCCATCAGCATTTCTCACAATCCAGTCCAACATGGCAGAACCAAACATGTGGATGTGGACAGACATTTCATCAAAGAGAAATTGAATGAAGGGATAATCAGCACTCCTTTTGTAAGAACTGAAAATCAAATTGCAGACATTCTGGCAAAAGGAGTTTCAAGTCGTCTATTCAACTCTTTTCTTGACAAGCTAGGCATGCGAGATATCTACGCACCTGCTTGAGGGGGAGTGTTGGAATAAATAATGAGTTTCATAGACTGCGGTGTGAAGTCTGTGTACATATAATTGTGCAGTGTCGGAACAGTGAAATAGTGAATCGTGAACAGTGTAATCTAGATATTTTGAGGGTATAGTTGTAACTGAACCTAACAATTATATAAAGAAAAGAGTTTCTCCTCTGAGTGGTTTTACATTCTTTTAGTCAGCAACTCTCTCTCTCTTTGTTTCCACAATCATTTCAATGCCAATCTGGTAATAATATTAAAAAATAAAATAATGTCAGCTACACTAAAACTCAAATTTGACAACTTTTAAAGAAAAAACAAAAAGGTAGCATAATTCTGAGTAATGGTCCTCTGTGTAAATCATCTCTCTATGCAAATGTAATAGGGAACTTGTATGCAAGAGCCTCACCTGCCATGCCATACCCAATCTTTCCTTAAAAAAACTAAACTAAGTATCCAATTCCAATTTATACCAAACATACCATTGGAAGAGTTCAAACAACCCCAATCCAATACCAACCATGCAGTGACAATGTTGCCATCACATCTGGCATGTAGACATTTTTTTAAAGCTATACGAAATTCGAGGGAAGCTATTTGGTTGTTAGACGCACCACAGACCTGAATTATAATAGGTTTAGTTAATTACAATTTCAGAGCAAAGGAATCACTAATCTTCGTGAAAGTAGATAATGGAAAAATTGCGTCCAGCAAAAAATACCAGGCACAGCCAACCAGCAGATAGATACTCCTCCTTTGCGGTCCAACTTGCAAGCTACAGATGACAAATAAAAACTAAGAGGAATAGAGTACAACAAAAGGCTCCATCTTAAGGTACAAAAATGCAATGTCAAGATTCGTCTACATGGTTTCAGCCTTTCAGGTAAGAAAGAGATAGAGGATGAGAGAATCGGAAATCATCTAAAAAAGCGAGAACCCAAGTAAGATCCGTATATTCTTCCGTCCCTCTTGTTCCCATGCTTTCACTGGAATTTTCATTTGTTTCCTTCTAAGTGAGCGATATTGTTTTAGGGTAAAAAAAATGAAAGTAGTAAAATGATAAGATCTTTTTAAAGATCAAGAAATGTATTCGGAGAAACAAGAAAAAGAAGGGAAAGTTGCAGAGAAAACTGCTGGACAAAATGTGAAAAATAAAAACAGGAAATGGGTATCTTTTTATTAAAACAAAAACATCCATTACAAGAGAGCTAATCGAGTTTATATTCTCACTCGATTAAGCTTAAGAAACTAAAAACAGAATTAAGCCTACTAAGACTATCTGACTAATCTGACTAGGACTGACCGCACATGTCCTGCCAGGTGGGACTTCAACTGCCTCTGGCTAACGACCCAGCTGATGGCACCCTTACTTGCGAGATAGGCACCCCAGGTTGCCCAGTTCTTATCATTTCCCCCTACTTAAATCCATCTTGTCCACAAGGTGATTAAGCATGATTTTCTTCACCAAACTCAGGAAATTTCTGTAAAAAGGAAGAAGAATCCTCCCATGTAGCGTCTTCTTCACATTGGCCAACCCATTGAATTAGCCATTTTGTACACACAACTCGATTACCTTCAGAGTTTCTTCCAAATACTAATTTCCTGCCCATAATTTTAAGAGGAACATCTTCTGGATTATATGCTAAGGATGGCAGAGTATGCACAGGTTGCACCTGTGACCCAAGTTGCTTCTTCAAACAACTAACATGAAAAACTGGGTGCATTCTGCTTTGAGGAGGTAGCATTAGTTTGTAAGCCACTTTCCCTACTCTTTGGATCACCTTGTATGGACCAAAGAACCTTGGTAGCAACTTGTGGAAAGAATGTCCTGCTAAAGAGCGCATCTGATAAGGTATAAGACGCAAGTAGACCATGTCATTGGCCTGGAATTCTCTCTCAGTGCGCTTCTTATCAGCCTGAGTCCTCATGAGCTGCTGAGCCATCTGTAGATTAGTGCGCAACAATTGCAGCATTTGGTCTCTGGATGTCAATTCTTCCTCTACAAACTCTACTCTTGTTGTGCCCACTTCATGTAAATGAATGAGTGGAGGTGGATACCCATATAAAATCTGGAATGGGGTCAGCTTAGAGGATGAATGATATGATGTGTTATAGCTCCATTCATCCCAAGATAACCACTTCACCCAAGAATGGGGAGCATGAGAAGTAAAACATCTCAAATAAGTTTCTATGCATCTATTAACCACCTTTGTCTGGCCATCAGTTTGTGGGTGAAATCCTGAACTCATACTTAGTTTAGAACCACTCAAAGTAAAAAACTCCTTCCAGAAATGACTTAAGAACACTGGATCCCTGTCACTGATGATGGAAGTGGGCATACCATGCAATTTTGAGACATTTTCTATATAAACTTGTGCTACTGAGGTAGCTGTGTAAGGATGGGATAATGCCATGAAATGTGCATACTTGGATAATCTATCCACCACAACAATTATAACTGATTTACTCTTGGACCTTGCCAAACCAGTTATAAAATCCATACTTACAGATGTCCAGACTTGCTCAGGAATTGGAAGTGGCTGGAGCGGACCAGGAGGAGCACAAGTCTCATACTTGTGTTGTTGGCAAACAGTGCATTCTGCCACAAATCTCTTAATGTCTCCCTTCATTCCAGACCAATAAAAAGTTATTTTCACCCCCTGGTAAGTCTTTAGAACCCCATGGTGGCCAGAAACTGGACTGGAATGTAACTCTTCCAAAAGTTTATGTTTCCAAGTTGAAGTTGGGCTGAGAACAATCCTCTTCTTGTACTTAAGGAACCCATTTTCATAAGTAAAATTTGGAGATGGAAAAATACCTAAGGAGAGGAATTTCTTGAGGATTTCTACAATGTAGTCCTCGTTCTCCAAATGCTTGCGCAATTCATCCAACCAACTGGAATAAGGATAAGAAATTGCTAGCAATTCTGCTTCTGGATTTGCCTCATACATCCTGGAAAGAGCATCAGCAACATTGTTGTCACATCCCTTCTTATATTGGATCTCATAGTCATAACCCATGAGCTTGATCACCCATTTCCTCTAGAATGTGGTATTAGCCTTCTGATCCAAGAAGTACTTCAAACTGTGATTATCTGTTCTAATGACAAAGTGCTGACCTTGGATTCCCATTTCTTAATAGCATGCACAATAGCTATTAACTCTTTCTCATACACTGATAAGGCAACATTTTTAGCACCCAGAGATTGGCTAAAGAAAGCAATTGGTCTATTTTTTTACTGGAGTACTGCTCCAATTCCAGAATCACAAGCATCACTTTCAATCACAAATGGTAAAGAAAAATCTGGCAATGCTAGCACCTGAGGACTGAGCATGATTTGTTTCAGCTTAGCAAATGCATTTTCTGCTTCTTGAGTCCAATTGAAGTTATTTTTCTTAGTTAACTCAAACAAGGGCTGGCATATCTTGCCATATCTTGGAAAAATTTCTTGTAATAGCCAGTAAGACCCAGAAATCCTCTCAGCTTCTTGAGAGTAGTAGGAAGAGGCCATTCTTGCACCACCTTCAACTTGTCTGGGTCAGGAGTAACACCTGCACTAGTGACAATATGCCCTAAATATTGCACTTGTCTAGCTCCAAATTTACATTTGGACTCTTTGAGATATAGCTGATGGAGCTCTAGCACCTTAAATGTGAGCTTAAGATGGAACACATGTTCCTTCCAAGTTTTGTTATAAAATAGTATATCATCAAAGAATACTAGAATGAATTTCCTCAGGTATGTTTTGAAAATCTCATTCATAAGATTCTGGAATGTGGCAGGTGCATTAGTGAGCCCAAAAGGCATCATTAGAAACTCATACAACCCCTCATGAGTTCTAAAAGCAGTCTTCTGCACATCTGAGTCTGCCATTCTTACTTGGTGGTAACCAGACCTCAAGTCCAACTTAGAGAATATTTTGGTTCCAAACAATTCATCTAGCAGATCATCAATCAAAGGAATTGGGTAGTTGTTTCTAACAGTCATGCTATTGAGCTCCCTATAATCCATGCACATTCTCCATGTTCCATCCTTCTTCTTAACCAATAAAACTGGAGAAGCAAATGGGCTTTGACTGGGTTTTATAAAGCCAGAATCCAAGAGATCTCTAACTACAGACTCTATTTCAGTCTTCTGGATTGGGCCATATATGTATGGTTTCTTGTTCACTGGCTTGGAATCAGGGAGCAAGGGGATTTGGTGGTCACAATTCCTGCTGGGAGGCAAAGTTCTTGGAGTAGCAAACAACTTCTTGAACTCCATTAGCAATGTTTGAAGCTCCTTGAATTCTGGAGGTGATAAATGTGCATAACTTTTCTTATCTTCCTCCTCTAAACTGTATAAGAAGTAAGCAAACTTAGTTGAACCCAGCAGCTTCTCCATTTGCTTTAAAGAGACCATCTCAGACAAATGAGCTGGAGTCTTCATTTGTTTTAGTATGTGTTGCTGACCATTATCCCTGAATTCCATGGTGTAATTTGAGAAGTCCCAAGTTAGTTTTCCTAAAGAGGATAACCATTGTACTTCTAAAACTATGTCACATCCTCCTAGAGGTAACATTTGTAGATCAATTTCTCCTTTAAAACTTCCCATTTCAATAGGTAAGTTCTTGAAATATCCTCCACCCTTCACAGAACTACCATCCGCTACCATCACACTCACAGAATTCTCCAAATGAGGAATCCATTTTAATTTCTTGATTAACATGGAGTCCACAAAGTTATGTGTATTACCAGAGTCCAGCAAGATTTTCACATCTACACCCTTAAGTTTTCCACTCACCTTCATGGTCTTGATATTTGGTAAATGTTCAGCACCAAAAAATGTACATTCACTCAATTGTATGGATGTAGCATTGGCTAATTCCTTCTCACTAGAAATTAATTCACTCATCTCATCAGTGACTTCTTCTAGCATACCTAAGAGTAAAGCTTGTGATCCACCCGTTTTTGACGCTCTCTCTTTGCACATATGTCCTCTAAACCACTTGTCATTGCAGTAATAGCAAAGGTTGTTTCGAGTTCTCTCTGTCACAGCAGATGGAGTAATCTTCTTGTACTCAATCCTGGGTAACAGTTTTGTTGGAGCCACAACAGCTGGGGAAGAAGAACTAACATATGTTCTTTGGAATTGCTTAGGATTGTAAGAGTTAAGAGCTTGTACCTTAGTATTCAACTGTGCAGCGACTGTGATTGCCTCATGAACTGTTGTTGGTTTGAGGATTTGCACATCAAACATGAGTTCATCCTTAAAACCTCCAATGAAACAACTCTTCAGTGCATCTTGGGGAGTCCTGTAGTTCTTATAGCAAATTTTCGAAAAGAAGATACATAATCTTGAAATGTACCTGTCTGTCTCAGTTTAAACAAGGATGATGTGAAGTCTATGTAGTCAGTTGGGCCAAATTCTTTGCACATTTCCTTCACAAATTCTTCCCAAGATGGATTGGTTAGATCATACCCTTGCCATTGGTACCATTGAAGCACATCTCCTTCCAGTTGGAATGATGCTGTAGTGACCTTATGAGTTGGATGAACTCCATAGAATCTGAAATATTGCTCAGCCTTGTAAATCCACAAGATTGGATCATCTCCCTTAGCAAATCTGGGTAGATCTACTCTTGATTGTGAAATTGCTCTGCCAGAAGGATTTAGATTGTCTCTTCTTGGATTGTGTTCTTCTTCTGGATTAGTGCTTTCCACTCCTTCAGGATGAGAATGAGTACCATTTCTTGGATTTTCTTGGCTATTGTTTGATCGAAATTCTTGCATAAATTGGAAAATCGCATCCATCCGAGTATTAATCGTGTTTATTTGAGTTTTCATCGAGTTCCAGTTGTTAATTGAGGTCTCCATTTTATGAGAAAACTCATCTAAGCGATTTGTGATTCCATCAACTCTGCTAGTAACACCATTAGGACTTGATGAAATCCCTGCTGTTCGTTCGTTTAAAGAGGTCATTTCATCATTGAACTCTGTCCATCTTTCTTCCAGGTTTGAGGTTCTTGCTGTGTGATTCGTCATTACAATAAGATCATGAACTTTTAGGATGAGGTTGAGATCGATCAAGATCGATCAAGATTGGTGGCTCTGATACCAAACCATAAGATCTTTTTAAAGATCAAGAAATGTATTCAGAGAAACAAGAAAAAGAAGGGAAAGTTGCAGAGAAAACTGCTGGACAAAACGTGAAAGATAGAAACAGGAAATGGGTATCTTTTTATTAAAACAAAAACATCCATTACAAGAGAGCTAATCGAGTTTATATCCTCACTCGATTAAGCTTAAGTAACCAAAAACAGAATTAAGCCTACTAAAACTATCTGACTCATCTGACTAGGACTGACCGCACATGTCCTGCCAGGTGGGACTTCCGCTGCCTCTGGCTAACGACCCAGCTGATGGCACCCTTACTTGCGAGATAGGCACCCCAGGTTGCCCAATTCTTATCATAAAAATTGAAGTTGGGATTTTTAGGGTTGCCAGAGATTGATTTCAAACACTTGCCTATTAACCGTTCAAGTATTAGCCAGCCGCAGAAGAGGATGAGGCGTTAGTTTAAGCAGGGAGGGAAGCATAAGAGAGTAACTCGTGTACTTTGGAGAGTAGAGATGTTGTTGGTGAATGCCAGCAATAGCAGGGTGAAAATTAAACATGCTCTTCGAAACAACTTTTTTCTTCCCCTCTGAATCTTCAGAATGCGTTGGAGACTGTAGATCAGCAGGGTTCTGAATTGATGCCCATCCAGGCAAAGGAGTACTATAAATCTTGCTCGGAGGGTCAAGAGTACCATCTCTTGGTTCGAAGAAGGTTGCATCATACACGAGAGAATAAGTTGACATTCGAATTAGTTTCCCTTAATGGATAGCCTTGGTACTACTTTATTGTCCTGGAGCCAGGGACGACCCAAAATCATATGATAGTTTCATGTGATTGAGAAGACCCCAAATTATCATATGATTTTTGGTCGTCCCTGGCACCATAACAATGAAGTTGAACCATCCACCTATCACCAATGTGTGAAAGCTATTCATGTAGAGAAAATAACTCGTACTATGGCATTCCAGTCTCCTATTCTCCCGTGTGCGATGCAACCTTCTTTGAACCAAGAGATGGTACTCCTGACCCTCCAAGCAAGATTTATGGTACTCCTCTGCCTGGATGAGATTCAGAACTCTACTGATTTGCCGTCTCCAACACATTCTGAAGATTCAAAGGGGAAATTCTGTGTGAAGAGAATCCATCCACTCAGTCTTAATGGCAGAATGTCGTGAATTCCATCCAAGGTCAAAGCAATAGAAAAACAAGAAGCACGCTCACCTGAAGTGGCATTGTCACATTACGAAATATAGGTAGCTTTTAAAAGCTGAAAGGTTTTTGTGCGAAAATTCAAATTTGATATATTCGAAAATTACTGTAACTACAACTGAAGATCAGGGATAGAATTGACACACTCGGGATAGAATTGACACACTCGGGAATCATCTTCACTACTGGAACTGAAGTTCGGATATAGAATGATACACTTGGAGACAGGTTGTATACACGAGAACACCTCCCTAATATATAAATAATTGACCTTAGTTAGAAGAGAATGAATACCTACATCGATATAAATTGAACTTCTTTTGAGTAAGTTGCTATTTGATATGTTAAGAAATCAACGAGTGTATTGTCATTGAAGTTCTCCCAGACTTGGCCTGCACATCTGTGTACAATTTAAGATAAAAGACACTCAGATTTGACTTAGTTACTATAAAGCCGAAAACAGATTGACAAAAAAGCTCATAACGTGATTTTCAGCAGGTGAAATATAAACAATAGATGAGATTAACCAATACCCTTAACATGGTTGTTAAACTCCAACGAGTATCGCAAATCAGCCAAATGGCCTGAGTCCATTTCTAATCCAAGGCGATTCAAACATTCATCTGAAAATTTTAAAAACGAAACATATCTTCATATTTGAGGGAAAAAACCCCAACAAAATACCATAGTTCAGTCTGAATTGGCCAAACCTAAACAAAAGATTTCATCTAACACTACTGAAATAAACAGAATAAAAAAAAACTGACAAGCAACAAAATACCAGAACTGACCAATAATATTTCAGCATATTTCACTCTGCATAATTGACTTTGCATATACACTTATATAAGTAATCATATAGATCAAAGAGAACACAAAATATTTATGAGAACTCACCTGATATTTGATCAAAGATTCCCAACATCGCCACTCCAAGACTAGCAACTAACGAGCTGCACTGAAATGTTACCAATTTGATCATTAGAAGGCGAGCGTACTTCTCTCAATTTTTGGATGGTTATGGTTGTCACAAGCTTGAGAATGTCGGGAATTCTACTGCACTACCAAGCTTATCCTTAAAGTCTTGTGGCAGATTAGCCTCTATGCCAGATGTATGCACAAGCCCAAGTTTCTCAACTCAATCTCTGGAGTCCATAAACTTACATTCCTTGACACTTCAAACTTTTATCTCATAAGGTGGACGAGAAATATTCTCTTCAGGCCACTTGTAAAGACCCATAAATGTATCCTCATATAGACAGTAGAATAAGTTAAACACCAACTTTACATGGCAAGAATTAACTCCAGACTATACTGCATTGGCTACTGTAGCTTAGTTGAAGAAAAATGGTGACTTTAGAACTTCTTTTAAATTCAAGTCTCCGCGCTCTGGTAAAGGAGGAAATTCCAATGTAGGAAAAGATCTCTGGAAGCTTGCCAGTAAGTTTTCTAGTATAGGTTGCTCATAGAGTTCAACAAATTCTTCACGGAGTATCCTGTTCATTTCATTGACATCACATGCATGTGTCCAATATGAGTCATGAACTCCTGCAAAGTTTATCCGAGCTCTCTTGCAAGCAAGTGCCGTCATCATCATATGGGACCCATCAAGGGAGTGGACGAAATTCGGTGGAAAAGCTGTTCTCTGCCTCTGGATCATGACCTTGTCAGTTTCCCGTTGTAAAGTCAAAACTTGAAGGGAAGTATTAATAATATGCCTTCTTAATTTGCGGTAAGGCTGGACAACAGGAAGTCCAAGAGGAGTGATCCATTGCACTGGATGATTTTCCAAGGCAATCACTTTTGCACAATCACTAAGCCAGTTCATGATACGACGCGCGGCTTCAAACATTTCCTCTAAGGCAGTTAAGGTGACCTTTGCTGCATAACAAGCTAGAGTAAACTGCTCTTTATTATCAGTGGCTGGATCATGTTCCTGTAACCTCCTATTGATCTGATCACGTGCACCTATGTAAGTAACGCCATACACTGATGTCATCACAGTCTGCTTCACCAATTTCCTGTTCACTGACCCCTTTTCAATTAACAGTTTGGCATGCAATGCATTCCGGTAAGCAGCAGGATCTTTTTGGGCATCCTCCTGCATAATCTCACGAACTCTCTCGGCAATGCCTGAGTAAACATCTGCTGGCTTTTCTCCAGCAAACAAATTTACTGCAGCTGCTCCCAATTTATCTCTCCCGAGAGCTGTATAGTGTTGTAAGCCATTACATGAACCATCCTGGTGTACAGGAATATGTGATATAGTAGCTTCTGGTGAAGAGCTTCTCAGTGCTTCTGAGAGATTGATGCAAACTGCCAAGCATTGGAATGGATCCTCTGCCTTCAACCACCACCGGTTACCCTCGAGTGGTCTGTCGGCAGAATCAAATATGTTATCCAAGTTGCTCTCTGTAAAAGCGATTCGACTCTCATAAGATAGTTTATCAACACCACCAGTAGCATACAAATTGGCCAGATGTATTTTCAACCACCGCAAGCCTGAATTTCCAAGAGGGCGTCCCTCCGCAAATTCAAGGATACCCCTGCATAAATCTGATCCAAGATGGTTTAAATATGCGTGCATGGGATATGCCCGTCCTCGGAAATCAAGGTTGTGCGGATAGTAGAAACTATCCTCGACCTTCATTTTGTGAGCTACAGCAAGTTTGAGTTCCACATCGCACCGTTGAGAATACCTCTCATGATTCTCTTTCTTAACGCCTTTTAACTTATGTCTCCAGTTCTTGAGTTCCTCTTCGTCCTCCGTCGTCGGTTTCTCTGGTAAAGGCACATCGGCCCGTGCAACTAAACCAGCATCTTTGCCTCCTTTAGCCCATATTCTGTCTACAACTTCAAGTAACACCTTGTTAACCCGCCATTTTGCATTCCCAAGGATATTCAGGGCCTCAAATACTGATTCAAGCTGCTTTTGTGGTGTTTTCTTGACTACTTCACGCTGCTGCCTTGATCCATGTGTGCGCATCACATAAGACGGTAGAAACAAATATGCCCCTTTGTCATACCTAACCCAATTTTCTGGTGGCACCAACATGGGCATATAAGGAATCACCATGTGCCCTGCTATTCTTTCCATTCCCTGGCAAACCAGTGGGTCACATTCAATAACTCCATACTTTTTACTAGCTCCCTCAGCATCTTTCTTTCCGACTTTAATAGCATGCTTAAATGCTGGTCGAATTTCAGGGGGACCATACTCTATCTGATCAATAGGTGGTTGTATATAAGCCGACTGAACCAACAATTCAATCAAACGACTCCCAACCTTAGCTTGAGCATCCTGTCCCCATGGCTTGAAACCATCCTGTCGCTTTACTATGTGCTTCACTTGTCGCAATTTTTGTTTTTTCATCAAATTCGTCACTGTTTTCCTCAATTGTGCTTGTTTTAAGGCTTCAGTATCAGCTTCACCACCTTCTTTCGCCTTATCTTCATCCGAATTCTTCTTTCTTGTTTTCTCCAAAAAATTATATATCCTAACCTCATTTTCAATAGCTTCGCCAATAATACAAGCAGCTGGAACTACCCTAGCACTACCATAATAATCCGATGTCATCATCAATCCCATCAACTTATGCATTGTAATCACAGCCATCATATCAGCCGGCAACTGATCAAAGTAACGTGCATAATTAGCCCTTTTGTTCTCTTGTTTGCACATTTCTTGTTCATTAGCGATGCAATCACGAAACGGCTCAAACCAACCAAGAAACAATGACTTCATGTATGGCAAATTTGGTGCTAATTTTTGTTGACACATCTCTGCAAGAAGATCCTTATACTCTTTCGTCGCTTGCGACCATGCTTCCGTCTCAATCTTCATCTGTCTCCGTCTAAGTAAACGATACTTATAATTTCCCACTCCAGACACCATTTTAGATCCCTCTTGCCGCCTATCTTCCCCCAATTCCTGGATTTCAATATCTTCTTCAGAATCTGTTGAAGCAATGGCCTTGGCAACACTAGCATAACCCTTAGGATGATTCAACATCTCAAAGAAACTAAATGAAGCATTACCAAACCAACGAAAACAGAATTTTCCATTCTGATAAATTGGAATTACATCTAAATGTGTGTTATTGTTTACCTGTATGATGGAATTTTCCAATGATTTCATTGTTTTCATTGAAGTAACTGCTCGTTTTGAAATGTTTCGCCACATACTAGTAGAGATTCTTGATTTGTTTGGAAATCAGTGGTTGGTAAGGAGATTTGGACCTGCCATTGAAGAAGCATAAACCCTTACTCCAAAGTCCTTAAACCCTAGTCACTGAGGGAAACGCAAGAGAAAATGGGAACCGGGTAAATTAGGTTAAGCCCCATAGGGTTCCAACAATGCTTTTAGTCACCCCCACACACATATTAGAGACGTCCCCCGTTAAGTGATCAATTTTTCGTGTCACAACCGACTTCTCATTTGGGAGATACCGTGAACAAATAAATTACTTACTTAACTGGTGAAGTAAAAGTATTCCCACATTACTCTTTGAGATTTATAATTGAAGATATAATTTTCACCGTCAGATGATTCGATTATATTTTTTAAAATTTATATCTGATAATAAAATGTGGATTGTTGGACAATTCAACAGTATTCTTCAAGATGTGTTCTTGAAAGATGAAGAGATTTCAACTACTTGATGAATCAGCTCTCCAATAGATTTTATTTTTCAAGAATTGTTAATAAATGAAAGTGGGAGTACCTGCAAAAACTCTCTGATGCCTCAATGAGTAAGAGTTTACAACAGGTTTTTGTGGGGAGAAAAGTGTTAAAATGTGTAGCTTTCCGGTCGGAATTCCTGCTCTATTTATAGGTTGTAGAGGATATGCACCCAGTCAAGCATCTTTCTAGATTCATCTTGACTATGTATCTAAACTAATTCCTTCTAGATTGATCATTATTTTAAGGATAATCTAATTAGTATTATTTATCAAGATAATACCAATGTACCTAGACTGATTTGTAACCATGTTCATTCCTATCTTTAAGGATAATTTAATTAATATTATATATCAAGATAATATCAATGTACCTGAGATGATTGTTGACCAGGTTCATTCCTATTTTTAAGGATAATCAGGGTTTTGACTATGAATCTGGAATAGTAAACATTCTTGCACCTATTGGTTGGCGCCAGCTAAGATGTTAACGTTGGAGCAGGGCTGGCACTAGCACTGAAGTTGAATAAGGATAGCGTCGGCAAGGCGCTAACCAGCATTAGGCTGGCGATGTGAAGGAGTTTAGCGCCACCATTAGGCTGGCGCTATAGCTATCAGGTTAGCGCCAGCACTAAGCTGGCGCTGTGAGGACAGGGGCGCTAGCAATAGCTAGCGCCATGGTAGGGTTAACACTAACACTAGACTGGCGTTGTCTTGATGGTTGTTGGTTTTTAGTATCTGAGGGTGTTGGCGCTTCCTCGAGAACCGACCATTGAATTAAGGTGCATCCTCGAGGATTAGTTATTGAGGCATGACGTTTCCCTGCGTATAGTAGATGATTGATTGTTGTTTAAACGTTGATGCGCATTCGAAACAAGTTTAAGGAATTCGACTATAGAAATTACGCGATTTGAGACTAGTTTCACATGGTACCGGACAATGTTGGCAGGGAAACAAAGAACTAGTTTTGGTTTTGGTTTGCCAGCATAATAGCCTTACATAGATTTGAGACTAGTTTCACATGGGACAAGTTTATCTTCTGTACTATCCATTCGTCCCATTTTAACAAAGAACGTCAGATATGTTGCCAACAAGGGGATTATCTTCTACTGGCAACATCCAAAGCTATTATGAGTTCATGGGGTTTATGTACTCATATCATCTGGATTTATGTATGGGATTGCAAATTGCATCATTCTTCATAGAAACACACTCTCTGAGGATGACTTGAGGGCTCAACTGTCTACCATCTGTAGAGTGTATCAGTAGTATTCAAACAGATTCTTTAACCTGGGAAGAAATGACTACCTTGAACAATGTCTGCACATGATAGTTTCCCCACAGGTCAGTTTTACCATGTTTTAATGTGACTCTAACATTATATGGAGTACTGTGTTCCACTCATTTAGAATCATGAATCATCCATCTCCGTACCCTTTTTTGAGTTACCTATTAGACTGTGTCTGTACAGTAATAACCAGGTCCACTGTTAGCTTTTCTAATTTATGTACAAGTAGCTGAAAGATGGTTCAAGCCCAGAATGGTGCAACCCTTCTAGACGCAGTTGGTGGTGGCAAGATATCTGAAGGTATTAACTACGGAACCTGGGATCTTCAGGATGGATTTTCCGTTATTACGAAGTTGCAAGAGAAGAGGGAGACAATACTATGAAAAGCTTTGTATCAAGGCAGTAGATTAATGTCTCGGTATGTCCAAGCAATTATAAATAATTTACGAAAAATGTAGCGCTCATTTGGTAGACTAACAAAGATTGTTTTGTTATGAAGAAATAGTTGGTAATGTACCTCATGCAGTGGAGTAGAAGACACCTCAGTTGATCTCTTAATATGTGTGACTGAACCCAGGATTTTGGTTGGTTATTTTGATTATCAATTTAGTTCATTTTTCTTTTTTTTATCAGGGACACAATGCAGAACAACCTATTAAATGTGGATTTTCACACTGCACTTGAGAATAGTGAACATCGTCAGATTGAGGCGTCATAAGTAGTCGATGACGAGATTGGAACATCGTCACTTGGCTTCCTTCAACCCTGCAGGCAAACTACAATCTTGGTATCACTCTCTGTTGTAATCTTTTTCTATTGTTGTTTCAGTTCTCTTGGATCCAAGATGATCTCTTAGAGCAACTGCAGTGGGCGAGGGTACCAAAGAGTAAAGATCAAATTAACTCTTCCCTCGCCCAAATCCATCCCCAACGGACGAGTATATTTGGTTTTCACGCGACTATAGCTACAGTCCCAGATTAAATTTTCTCGCGACTAAAAGTATAGTCGCACGCTCTACTGAAAGAACGTTCATCCAAAACGCTACCTTAAGAAAGCGTTACGAAACACGGACGTTTTGTTACAGAAGCGTTTGAGGAGACGCTATGTCACAGAAGCGTTTGATGTACGCTCGGCTAAAAGGGCGCATGTATACCCAAACGCTCGGCTAAAGTAGCGTCCCACAGGACGTCCATTTAGTGGGACGTTCGAGTTTGAACGTCCACTTGGGAAGGCGTATCACCTCTGCGCTCTTCCAAGACGGCGTGTGCAAGAGATTAAAAGAGATTAAAAGAGAAACGTTCTGCCTTGTGAACGTATAGAAGAGATTAGTCCACTACCTGTTCATTTGTTCATTCTTGTTTTTAGTCCACTACCTTTTCATGTAAGATGTAAAGACGCATTAGTCTTTAAATGGACGTCCCACCTGAGGCGTATCTTAGTCTTTAAGCCATTAGTCTTTAAATGGACGTCCCACTAAATGGAACGTAAGATGTAAAGACGCTCTTTTCACTGTTCTGCCTTGTGAACGTAAGATGTAAAGATACATGTGATTAGCCTTTAAGCATAAACGCTTCTCTACATGAGCGTCTATGCACTTACGTCCTCCTAGTAGAGCGCAGAATTCGTATGCGCCCACCCAATACAACGTTCATTTAACAGACGCTGGTTCCAGATAACGTTAAACATACGTCCACCCACTTGAGCGTAACAAAATGTAAACGTTCATATACAGCGGCGTCATATGAAACGCTCCCATGAATGGGCGTCCAACAAGATACGTCTTTTTATAGCAACGTCCGTGTCGACTAACGTTCTTCTACAACAGCGTTTTCAAACAGACGCTCTTTTCACTGGACGTGCGATCATATTTACTCGCGAAACCATTGTGGAAAAAATGAAAAATGACCAAAATTTTTTAGTCTTTACTCTTTGGTATACTCGCCTTATTGCAGTTGCCCTTAGGGCGTCCACAGTGGGTCGACCATATTAAAAGATCAAAGACTAAAAATTTTAGTCTTTGGTCCGGTCCAAGAACAGCCGTATATAGTCGGGCGGTGTTCTAGTGGAACGTCTGGTGTTGGACGGAGTCCCAGCATTGCGCTTGGAAAAACGGGTGAAATCCTAGCGTTTGAACCAGACGGAATCCTAGCATAACGCTTGATGTGAGGCGGGAACGGAAGATAACGCCATCCTAGGACCACGCCTAAGAGACGGGCGGAGCACTAGAGAATCGCCTGATGCGACGGTGTCCCAGCATCACGCCTGGTCGAGTATCACTTGTGCGGAGCGTGTGAGAAGAAAGGGACGGGTGGTATCCTAGGACCTCGTCTAGAATTCCAAGCGGAATCCCAAAGTCTCGCCCCATAACTAATACTAACTAGTTATTATTAATTAATACTAATATTCCAAGTGATGGCTTCCAATAAAGTTTACTGATATTAACTAGTTATTATTAACTAATACTAATATTTGAGCGTAACCCTCGTAGTAAACCCAACCACTTTCTAACTGATAC
Source organism: Papaver californicum (assembly GCA_023531435.1). Taxonomy (NCBI): domain Eukaryota; kingdom Viridiplantae; phylum Streptophyta; class Magnoliopsida; order Ranunculales; family Papaveraceae; genus Papaver; species Papaver californicum. The sequence goes on from JAJJMC010020037.1 coordinate 2,252,139, forward strand.
TAATAACTAATAACAATTAACTTGTTTTTAGAAATGAAATTTACCAAGGAATGCATCGGCGGACTCCTAGGTTACGCTCAAGCTGGGCGGTATTCTAGGGTTACGTTCAAGCTAGGGTTACGTTCAAGCTAGGATTACGCTCAAGCTGGGCGGCATTCTAGCGTTACGCCTGTTAGTGGGCGTGATCCTAGGACCTCGTTTCATCAGACGTAGTTCTAGGCTAGCGTTTGATTAGGCGCATTCCTAGAATACCGCCCGTGTTTTTAAGCGTTGTCCCAGAATAACGCTTCATTCCATACGATACACTACGAACCCGCTTGAGGCTAGGCGGAACACTACGAGTCCGCCTGACTATACCATGTTTAGTCCAGAAAAAAACTTAAATCTAATTTGCTACAGTTATACTTTCGGACTATCCACTAAATTTAGTCTACCCACTACGCCAGTATTTTCCGGACTAAAGACTTCTTTTGATCTTTAGTCCGACTTTTAATTGTCCCATCGTGGACGCTCTTTATCCTCTGAATTCTCATTCTTTAATCTTTTCCTCAAAATAAAAAATAATCTCTCTTTTGTTTCTGAGGCCCTACTTGGTATGTGGTGCAAGTTTTTGCGAAATTTTGCAGCAGTAACCAAGTTACAGGTGCTTGGGACCCAATTCGACACAGTTAAAATACCCATTTTTTCGGCGATCAACAGTTGTCATTTCTCAATTTATCTTATAAATAAATCGTGGTTGAGAATTCATCCACATTTTCGATCAAACTGGAATTTTCAAGTCGGAAGTCAATATTATATTATAGTTTAACTAGCTGGTAGCTAGGGCCTAGGCACATTAAGATATCTTTTCCTTTGGAAGTAAATCCGTACTTGAGCCAATCTTATTTAGTGCTCCCTAGTCCCTTCTCCTTTCCGTACCAAATCACTCCTTTCATTCTTGCCTCTCTTACTTGGTCTCTTTCTAAACGTGACTACTCCTTTCGGGTAGGAGTAGTAGTTGTTATTGAAAGTAGAAACATGGATATGAAGTTATTATCTCATGCGATCTCAATTCTTCTGTCGTTTATTGTGTTGAATTGCTTGGAAGAATTCAGCACCGACGCTTATATTCTACCAGAAGATGAAGGTCAGTTAAAATACATACATACCTCTCTCTAATCATCCAATTTTACTTGCCTTTTTCTTTGTTGTTGAATACACTTCAAACCTTAATAAAACTAGCCTTTGCTAATACAGTGAAAGCTAGATCTTCAATAATATCTGCTTCACTTGTTAAGATCTTCATTTATTGAGATGAGATGAGTACTTAATATACAGCTGAAGCTGACAGTTTTTCTTTCCTTCTTTCTCACCTTTACTGACGTTGCTTTGTTTCCGATCGAGTTAGTAATTGTTTCTTGTTTTTTTCTTTTTTTTTTTAATTTAAGTTTGCAAGCAATAGTTTGCAATAGTAACAGCCTAATTAATGATCGTTTTCGCATTCTATCCGAGAGACATTTCTAAACAATCAGAAATTTCTATGATAAATTACATGTCTGGTCTTTGGAGAAAACTAACGAGTAGAAAACAAGTCTGCTGAGAAAGATGCAGCTGATCATTAGGATCTTAATTCTTACGCGTACATCCTCCAGATCGAGAACCTCTGGAGTGGAAGATGCATTTCCCATTCCCACTACTGATTGTCGCATTTGCCCGTTACACTTTGACTGTATATTAAAATGAGCAGATCCGTACTGTACGTCCGTGCGTAATATTGTAGCTATGGTTTATCCCAGTTGGAGGTGGTCTTCAGTATTTAATTTCCCAATTTTATTTGACTTATAATACAAAAATAGTAAGTGGACTACTTGTATAGTGACTGAATCATAATTTGCGCTGTTATTTTTCCTATTTCGAAGCATTACTTGCGTTGTTCACCCCTTGTTATAAAAAAAAATTTGTTTTTTTTTTCTTTCAACATGTAAATTCCGAAACAATTTTTTTATGGTGTGGGTCTGGTCTATTTAAAACGGATGACAACCAGTGTTTGAAACACAGCTATTTTTATGAAAAAACAGCAATTAAAACGGTCACATCTATGTAACGTGTTTATGAGGGTTACCGATATCCATGTCCAAATAACACCGATAACTAGAAAAAAGTGACGTTATTTAGATTCGTTATAACCGTTTTTTAAAAATTGATATTTACGTTTTTTTTCTTCTATGTAACATTTTAACATAAGTTTTTTATGAAAAAAATATATAAAAATATATTTTTACATAATTTTTTAATTTTAAAATTAGAAATTACAATTAAAAAAATCAAACTAAATGAATAAATAAAAAAAATAAAAAAACGTTGTAACAACATTATTAAGACATGTTATAACTGTTTCCACGCTTGTTGAAATTGTTAAATAGGAAGTTCAGATTATAATCTACTTATTTTTTCTAGTTTAACTGTTATCACACCCGTTATTTAAAAAAAAATATAAAAAAACATGTTATTTCCCTAAACAACGTGTTTTTTGTCCGAAACATACTCATACTCGTCAAGACGCATTATAACGGTCACGGCCTAATGGAAGAATGTTTTTCTTTCATTTACTCTTATTCAAAAAGAAAG
>JAJJMC010020037.1:2254755-2294315 GCA_023531435.1 Papaver californicum
GTCTTGAGTGATTCTGAGGATACCCAATATTCAGGGATATCCGATACGGCCTAACCTATCACCCGTTTTTCAAACCTTGGTAAAACATCTTCAACTTCTGTATTGTCTGGGGAGTACTATACGGCTATCTAGTATATCAGGATAATGGGTATTATTTAAATGACTAAGTTACTGACACCAAGCAAAAATCACTTTTTAATTATATAGAGTTTGGTAATTCTCCACGGAATATGGTAATTCCTGTAACAATTTTGATATCCAAATAACACTTAATTTTCAAGCTTGCAGACCATTTATAGTGTTCTGTAATGTGTATGTCTTTTGTTGAGAGTCTTGAGACCAAGTTTTCCTAACATGAACATAATATCTCTAAACCCCACTCAGAATAAGTTATTTTTTTTTATTCCAATATCCTTGGGCTATGTGGTTGATAGTCGCACTCAAAATAAAATAGTCTAACCCAAAAAAACAGAAAAACTAAGTTGATGCTATTATGGGTAGATCCCTTCTCCTCCCAAATTCAATTATACAGTTGTTCGATCAAAGAAGCTTATGATAGTCTTCACTATACGACTAATTAAATGTCGTGTGAAAGAAAGGAAAGAAAAAAACGTCAAAGCCAGTATCGTTTGAGTCTAAAGTCATTAAAAAACAATGTAAGAAATGTTAAATAAATATATTTTAAGTATAAAATAGATATTTGAATAATAATAGTCTTATTGGATCTTTATAAAAATTATTTATTTATTTTTTTAGGTGTGGACAGTTAATTAAATACCGTCTGTAAACACTTCTTTTTTTTTCCCAAACGAAAAAAACTAACTATTTCACCTAGTTTTTCAACCCTTTTGAAATAGACAAAATGTTAAAACAGTCTATCTTTTTGGCCTTGCTCTTACCATGAAGCTGATTACCCTTCATATAGTACCATTAAAGTTAATTAAAAAAAAGATTATACTTATAACGCCTATAATTACGTTGAATATAATACTCTCAGTATGTTGCTAATATGTTATTTATGTGATTATTATATCCCATCCAGTTCAAGCACTAAAGCAAGTATCTACAAAGTTAAATATTGCACACTGGAAGAATGTCAGCCAAAACTCTTGCAGAAGTGGAGAACTGAACCTCAATGTAGACAAGTTGGGCTCAAGTGAAGGCAGCAGTAAAGTTGTGTGCGACTGTTCTTACAACTCATCTACCATCTGTCATATCACATACATGTAATGTATCTCATATCTTGGTTTATTATATTACGACTTTCTTTTACATGTTAATCACTAATGTCAAAATTTACTCCCTTCATCTAAGTTATACAACCTCATGTTCCATTCTTTTTTGTCCGTGTAGACATGTCAAACTTAATTTTTAATATTTTAAAGATTTTTTTTGCTCTGATTATAAAATAATTTTATCAAAAATTATTATAAAGTAAAAATTTAAATAATAAAAAAGTTCTGCCAAAATACATATACATCTTCTTTCATACGTGTGAAAAGTTCGTACAGTCTTTATAACTTGGATAAAAGAAGTATAAAAATTGGGTTCCATTTCCCATATTATTGGTAAAACCTATCCCTTCTCCCATAGTGTAGGCAAGAGGTAGAGGGTCAATTCCCATTTCAGGATGGCGGTTAAATAAAAAATACAACTAGTCTAGCTGGTTGGGTCTATTTAGGAGAGTTGGACCTAGCTACGCCGTAATTCAAATTACTCATATCGTCGTTGTTGTAAGAAAAGTTGTCATGTAGCGGGAAAATCTGGAACAACTTGAGTTTAGTCTATTTTTATTTGAATTTGAATAATCAAAAGAAAAAGAAAATAAGTATTTTTATCCTTGTCAAAAACTACATTTTACTATTATATTCCTGACTTATAACATAACACTATTTCTAAAGAGAAGGCCATTTTTTATTTTTCTGAAAGATTAAATTGACATAATGTATTAATTAGGTAAAATCTATTGTACAAACTGCGTAAACGCAATCTCCAGTTGAGTTGATAAAGGAAATTACATTAAAAGCTAAAATTTTAAGCAAGCAATTATAACTATACTTACAAAATGATAGTGTTTGGTGTGTCACACAACGACGGAGATACATTCTCATTCTCTTAGTAGCGGTTAGGATCTCCCCCCCTTCCGGAATCATCTAATCCCCATAAATCCAACGGTCCATCATTTTTTTCTCGCCACTCACACGTAATAAATTCATTTTCATTAATACAAATAAGTAAAATTTCTAATTAACACACCATTAATCATCACACACAAAGAAAACAATACATCATTAATTTTTTATTTATGAGAGTATTTATTTAAGTACCTCTCAATTTTCTTTTCACCGTAAAAGGGCTTACTTTAGAGTTTTTTGTGCAATGGGTTGTTGATTGTAATACAAATGGATCATGCTATAAGTTTCATTCTAGGCTTTCCACGCTCCTACACAAAACACTGAGATTATTTTGCGTATGTGTGCATAGAATCCTACGGAATATCAATACATTAATTGATGGTCAGAAAATATTATATACACCAGCTAAGGACAATGCAAATATAATTGATAGGTCCGTGTAAATATTGATGACTAGCACTTGGGAGTTATACTCTTCAAAAATATTATTTCAACACTCTTAAAATTAAAAAGTGAGCATCGAATTCTACGAAAAATCAATACATCAAATTAATTGGGGTAAAAATTGTTTGATGCCTCAGCTTAGGACAATGTGACATAGATAGTATTGGAATGGGATGCTTCAGTTGAGTTGTCTTCTAGTGTTGGGTATATTGATGCCTCCATAAAGAAGTTGTGAAAAATGGGCATCTCTGCTCGTGATAAAACGAATAGTGTCTTGAGCTTTTCCATCAAGAATGATAAAAATTTCACGATGGCTTATACAAGATGAATTATTTTTCTTGATGGTTGAAAAATACGTTTTAGCCTTCTTAGAGCAACTGCAGTCATCGATCAAAACCTCGATCAAAGATTAAATTTGATCTTTGATCGCTCAATTTCTCCCACAGCCGTGCGATCAGATTTAGTATTTAATCGACGAAAACCATTGTTCAGGATTAAAAGTAATCGCTGACCGACGAGTAAAACTTATAGTCGAGCGAAGCACTACCGTCTCGCTTGTGAATAAACGACAGCCCAAGATTTTGCTTAAAAACACGGGTGAAGAGCTGACATTTCGCCAACTCAAGCGGGCTTTTAATGTTTCGCTTGCTGCGGCGAGAACTGATAGACACATTTTAGTGTCTAATTTGCACCTTAATTTTTATTAAGTTAGTATTCGATTTTGCAATTATTACGTGTTTTTATGCTTTTGTAGGTACATTAGAAGAATAAAGATTTGTGAAAAAATTGGCTTAAAAAGTGTTAAAGGCACCCGGGACAAGTGTTAAAGGCACCCACACTTTGGATTGGGGGCACCCCTTTCACGTTTCAAAAAATCAGTTTTGGCGGGAACCTATTTGGTTATCAAAATGAAGTTGCTGGTGATTTCTTTTACGTGATTTTTGGGATATTTGGTATTTCAATCTAACCCAAAAGCAAGTAGAGATCAAAACAATATCAAACACGTGAAGAAATAGAGATTGACGCCGAGAAAAGTGCTCCAAATCCGAGTTGTATCCGGAGAAGAAAATATCACGCCGCTGTTTGTTTGAAACAAGAATTTGAGTTTGATTGGGACTCTTATTTGAGTCCTTATCAATTAAGGGAAGTCCCTAGGGTTAGGAGAGCCTATAAATACCAAGAAAAGCCAAGAAAATCAGGGTGGAGAATAGCTGGAATAGTGAACAGAAAACTTTCTTTCCTGTTGCTCATTTTCTTTTGTAACGGCTGAACCATCTTCTGTAACGTTTATATACGTATCTGTTCAGCTGTTACACCATTATTTCACCTTGTAATATTTTGAGCAATGAAGAGATCTTTTGAGCAAGTTTTCTTCACCATGAGCTAAGTATATTTACTGGGATGATGGAGGAGGTTTTTCTCTCAATTTTATGTGGTAAGTCTATTTTTAATTAATTAATTATAATTCTTTACTTGTTAAAATTGCATAGTTTCGAAATAGAAAAACGGTTTTCATTCAGTAGTGGTGTTTTTGTTTGATGGGTCATGCTGGGTTGACAACCTCTGATGTCCCATGCTTATGATTTACCTCTACTTGTTTGCATAAAACCTATTTTGGCAATATTTGAGCTTAATTTATTTAAAAGAATTACCCGATTAATCACATAAATTGTTAGAAATAACTGATTCCTGATTCCTGGTTTTCCCCATATTTTCTAAAAATCATCTCTAGTTTATTTTCCTGATTTTTATTTAATTAGATTAAGTCCAATATTTTCTAAAATCATTACCTTCACAAGTTCGAGAATCGAACACTTTATTTACCACTTTAAAAACTACATCAATTTTTGGCGCCGCCGACGCGGACTTGTTTTTAGGTTTAGGGTTTTAGATTTATTTTTAGGTTTTTATTTTTAGTTTTATTATTTTACTTTGTTCTATTTTACGTTTCTTTTGGTATTTCTCCTTTTTGCTACAGGTTGAATTTTTGATCGAAAAATGAAGTAAGCCAAAGTTTTGGAATTAAAGCTAAAGACTTGGAATTAAAAAGGGAAAAGCTTAAAGAACGAAAAAGAAGATCGAAGATTTTATTTATTTTTCTTAATTAGATTTTTAGTTTATTTTAATTAGTTTTAATTAATTTAGAAAATTGTATTAGGGTTTTAATTATTTATGTAATTTTTCTTTTATTTTTTGGACATTTTTGGACATTTTTGGACTTTGGACATTTTATTATTTTTTTAAAACCCTGCGGAAGGGTAATTTTAAATATCAAACTGTGTGCAGGGACGGACGACAATTACGATATTGTCTCGGCCCCTGGGGTTCGCACACTATTAAAAAGGATATTAGTGGCCCGAGTCGACTTCAACGGTTCGTCGCCCGTCTAGTACGGGAGGTAAATTTCGACCAACCCACGAATCTCCTGTCAGTGGGTTTTCTGGACGCCTTTGTATGCATATATGTTGAGGACTGAATACGGAACTTAATTTTTGTATAGTAAAGGGCAAGGCCTGGCCATACAAGATAAGGTTTCGGATTTCATCACCGTCTCCTTCTTGCCCGCCTTAGGAAAAAGAAACCTACGCGAACCTAAGCCTAAAATCTTGACTAGAAAGAGACCGATAAGGTAACGAGCTTATAGGAAAATCGGTTGGAAGGACTGTATTGGTTACCTTATTAGCCTAACTCAAAAAGCAGGAAGATTAGATTAAAGTTGATTAGAGCCGCCCTGTAACCCAGGGAAGCGTTGCCAAAGAGACAGGGGTATCAAAGCTCCATTGAGCTTCTCCTGTTTCTCTTCAACTTGATTTAACTCGGATTGTTCGGAGAGATTCGCTAAAATTGTAACCAGTTGCCTTTTGAAAGAATAGAAGCTGGTCTAGAAACAATCTAAGTGGAACCATCATGCTTGTTGTTTGCTAGATTTAGGTTTGATTTGGTTGAGTCAGGGCACGATTGTGTTTGATTAATTTCTTGTTAGGATTTAATTTTTGCATGCCAAGAACGCCCTTAAGGCGAACTTGGAATAGAGACCCTCAAGGTAGGTTAATCAGTGGAAGACTTGTAGTTCACCTTGACCTTGAGAATCCAACTGAGAGTGAACTAGTCACTCCCGAGACTGTGTCAGCAATGACATCTCTGAAGGATTTGTTGAATCCAACCCGGACCTCACGTCCATCTTGCATCAAGTTAGCCGCTACTGAAGCGATCTACGAACTGAAACCCGGAATTATCCAGATGCTCCCATTATTCTTAGGAAAAGAAAACGAAAATCCCTATTTTCATGTTAGGGAATTCGAGGAAATATGTAGCACGATCAGAATTAGAGACTTGAATGACGAGTCTATTAAACTTAGACTATTTCCCTTTTCACTAAGAGATAAAGCCAAGTCGTGGCTGTATAGCTTGGCTCCTCAGTCAATTGAAACCTACGCCCAACTTACTTCAGCTTTTATTCAGAAGTTCTTCCCTAGGAACAAAATTTCGTATGTTAGGAAGAAAATATGCACGTTTTCCCAGCTAGAGGGAGAGTCTCTGTATGTGTATGTAGATAGGTTCAATGACTTATTATCCCAATGCCCAGACCACAGTATAGAGGAATTAAGGCTAGTTCAAATCCTCTATGACGGTTTAGATTATGCATCTATAACCTTGGTCGAGTCTTTGTCAACCGGAGGGTTCGACAGTAAGACTCTTGCTGAGGCGATGAAACTTCTGAGGGACATCGCCGAGAAGACCCAGCAGTGGGAGAGTAGTAGAGAGCCAAAAAGAACAATTCTTCTAGGAAGAGGAAATGTTAATAGGGTAGAAGGATCTTTCGATTCAAAGGCCCAAATAGAAGCCTTATCTAGAAGGCTAGAAATGGTCGAAATGAATCAAGCTAGTAGTTCAGAGCCCAACCAATTCGAAGAGCAGGCTTTTGCTCTTTATAATAACACTAGATTTGATAATCAGAGAAAGTTCGACCCATATTCGGAATCTTATAACCCTGGATGGAGAAACCACCCGAACCTTTCCTGGTCGAAAGGCCAGGATCAAGGTCAGTTTAGTAATGCTAAAGGTCCTCCAGGCTTCAGTTATAAGAATTCGGCTGGTCCAACTCATCCCAGCAATGACGAAAAGAATGAGCAGAGATTCCATACCTTAGAAAAAGCTATCTCTAGTTTACAAACCCAAGTCAGTGACATTGTTGTGGCTCTGAGAGAGCGAGAACTTGGTAGGTTCCCTAGTCAACCCGAACCAAATCCTAGAGGATCTAATGGAATGTTGACTGGTGAGAAATCATTCAGTCATGTGAATGCAATTAGTACCCTTAGGAATGGTAAGGTAGTGGATAACAAGGTAACTAGGCCTGATAGTGAACAAACTGTAGTTCACCCTGACCCAATAGTTGAAGAGGCTGATAAAGCCTCTGAAGAGCCTGAGGCAACCCCTCAGAGAACCGATTTTATGCCTAGAGCCCCATACCCAAGGTTGTTAGCACCTACTAGGAGGGAATCCAATTTTAATGAAATAATGGAAGTTTTTAAGAAAGTCACGATCAACCTTCCATTATTAGATGCAATTAGGCAGATTCCTGCTTATTCCAAGTTTCTGAAGGATATGTGTACGCGAAAGCGAAAACTTAGCGTACATAAGAAAGCTTTTCTAGCTAGTCATGTAAGTTCAATTATACAGAGTAGTACGGCCCTTAAGTACAAAGACCCAGGTTCCCCAACCATAGCTTGCACAATAGGAAACTACCGGGTAGAAAGAGCCTTACTCGATTTAGGAGCAAGTGTGAACTTACTACCGTACCATGTGTACCTTCAGCTAGGACTAGGCGAGTTGAAACCGACTCAGATGACTCTGCAGTTAGCTGATAGGTCTGTGAAAATCCCTCGTTGTGTCATAGAGGATGTTTTGATTGAAGTGGATAAATTTATTTATCCAGTGGACTTTGTTGTGCTTGATACCAGACCTGTGTCTGATCCAGAGAATCATATACCAGTTATACTAGGTCGCCCGTTCTTAGCAACATCTAATGCGATCATTAACTGTCGTAACGGTGTTATGAACTTGTCTTTTGGTAACATGACTATTGAGCTGAATATCTTCAACATTAGTAATCAACCACCTGAGCTTGATGACCCCACTTTAGAAACCGTCAACATGATAGAGACCCCAGTTCAGGAGTCATTACCAAACACTTTGATAGAAGACCCGTTAGCAAAATGTTTAGCCCACTTTGGATTAGAGTTTGATGAGTTAGGCCCATCAGAGACCTTACCTGTGATTGTAGCTCCAGATTTGGATAGTGACCAAGAGAAGAGGCTAGTAACCGTGCTTCAGGACAGTCAGAAAGCCTTAGGAGGGACCATAGCGGATATTAAGGGAATTAGCCCAACAGTTTGTATGCACCAGATCCATTCAGAGGAGGAATCCAAACCGTCTAGGGAGATGAAGCGTAGGCTCGACCCATTAGACGATCCATTAGAGAAATGCCTAGCCAACTATAGAATTGATGGCGATAATGATAGTGTTATTAATGAAGTGAGCACTTTGTTATGTTCTGCACCACCAGATTGTAATTTAGAAGAAGCAATTGACTATTTTCGAGAATCTGACGATCCGGAAATGAAGGAAATTGTTATTAGTCTATCTAGAGACACTGAAAACTCTAAGTTTGGGGGTGACTATCATTCTCCATGTGCTATACCATTAACTCTTAGGAAGGTCCCTAGCTTGGGACCTGACATATGCACGTCTTCCATTGTACAAAATCATCCTCGAGCTAGATCCAATGATCCTCCTGTTCAGAAAAAAGTTCAGTTGCCAAAAACCCATCCTCTGGTCGATGTGGTTTACCTAGATAGGGATCAAAGTATGTTCAGATTGTTTATCTTCGTAGCTTGCTGCTGTTTACTTCTACTGTGGGGCACACTATTTGATTCAGATGACCCACAGTTGTTCCGATTATTGCTATATGATTTAAGGGGGTGACTAATTTTTTTCTAGTCTGGCTGAAGACTTTAAACTTAGCACTTCTTGGGAGGTAACCCATGCTCAGGAAACACGGTATTATCTTCCCTCATTTTATTATTTTGTCCAGTTCTTTACTTAGAAACATTGAGGATACTGTTTAGTTTAAGTTTGGGGGTATTTGGGAGACTTTTTAGGTTTAATAAGATTTGGAATTTAGAAGCATGTGAACAATTCAGGGTGACACTAACCACTCTAGGTAGATGGAAACTTAGCCATTTTGCTATAAGGATTGGTGTGCCCAGCTAGATGGTCTATTCATAAAGGAGACAGAGTTCAGGTGTTAGAAATAACATGATAGTTGTCACCACCACATCATGTTCTGTTTTATTATTTGCAATTTCGTGTTTCTCTGAGAGTATTGGTGGGTCCTAGCATCGACATGTTAATTAGCACTGGAATGACATTTAGTGTGTTGAGATCATGCCCCACATGAATAATACGTTAGTGTTTTATAGTTATGTGTGTGGTCTCCCTGTCTCCGTCGCCTAAGCAAGCGTGGAATGCAGGATCCATGGGAACACACATGTATTAGGTGTCGGAAAAAAAAAAAAAGTTAGAAAAAAATTGAGAAAAAAAAAATAGTATTTGGTATTTTAAAGTTCTCCCTGTCTCCGTCGCCTAAGCAAGCGTGGAACGCAGGATCCATGGGAACTTGTAAATATTTTAGTTAGTAGTAACTGTTGAAAATAAATGGGGAGTATCTCGATACACTAGGTTTCATCTCGGTACTGACCTTCAGATAGATATGGGACACATCGTTCGCCTCAGTCAACATTTGCGACCTTCTACAGTCTACGTTCATCTTCTAAGTCTTTTCATGTGATGGGTGGTTAGATAACTGTCTGAGTAGAACTCTGTTGTCTTAGATATGATTTTTAGTATGCTTGAGTTAACACTCGTGTACAGTGATTGGATCCATAAAGCGTAATGGTCCCTATAGCCGAATATCTGAGTAGCCAACTAACTAGCTTGTTTAGTGTCTATCCTTAATCATTCACATGTTGCTAAGATTCAAATCCAGGTTTTGTGGGTATACCTCTTGTAAACCCTCACGAGACAAAACTCGTCCACTAGGGACACCTAGGGGTTTAACGGCTTACTGCATATGCTAAATGTAGTCGCGATTCCTGCGAAAGTGAGTTAGGATTTTTACTTTATTTTTAGAGTAGTTTGCTCGAGGACTAGCAAAATAGTAAGTTTGGGGTATTTGATAGACACATTTTAGTGTCTAATTTGCACCTTAGTTTTTATTAAGTTAGTATTCGATTTTGCAATTATTACGTGTTTTTATGCTTTTGTAGGTACATTAGAAGAATAAAGATTTGTGAAAAAATTGGCTTAAAAAGTGTTAAAGGCACCCGGGACAAGTGTTAAAGGCACCCACACTTTGGATTGGGGGCACCCCTTTCACGTTTCAAAAATTCAGTTTTGGCGGGAACCTATTTGGTTATCAAAATGAAGTTGCTGGTGATTTCTTTTACGTGATTTTTGGGATATTTGGTATTTCAATCTAACCCAAAAGCAAGTAGAGATCAAAACAATATCAAACACGTGAAGAAATAGAGATTGACGCCGAGAAAAGTGCTCCAAATCCGAGTTGTAGCCAAAGAAGAAAATATCACGCCGCTGTTTGTTTGAAACAAGAATTTGAGTTTGATTGGGACTCTTATTTGAGTCCTTATCAATTAAGGGAAGTCCCTAGGGTTAGGAGAGCCTATAAATACCAAGAAAAGCCAAGAAAATCAGGGTGGAGTATCGCTGGAATAGTGAACAGAAAACTTTCTTTCTTGTTGCTCATTTTCTTTTGTAATGGCTGAACCATCTTCTGTAACGTTTATATACGTATCTGTTCAGCTGTTACACCATTATTTCACCTTGTAATATTTTGAGCAATGAAGAGATCTTTTGAGCAAGTTTTCTCCACCATGAGCTAAGTATATTTACTGGGATGATGGAGGAGGTTTTTCTCTCAATTTTATGTAGTAAGTCTATTTTTAATTAATTAATTATAATTCTTTACTTGTTAAAATTGCATAGTTTCGAAATAGAAAAACGGTTTTCATTCAGTAGTGGTGTTTTTGTTTGATGGGTCATGCTGGGTTGACAACCTCTGATGTCCCATGCTTATGATTTACCTCTACTTGTTTGCATAAAACCTATTTTGGCAATATTTGAGCTTAATTTATTTAAAAGATTTACCCGATTAATCACATAAATTGTTAGAAATAACTGATTCCTGATTCCTGGTTTTCCCCATATTTTCTAAAAATCATCTCTAGTTTATTTTCCTGATTTTTATTTAATTAGATTAAGTCCAATATTTTCTAAAATCATTACCTTCACAAGTTCGAGAATCGAACACTTTATTTACCACTTTAAAAACTACATCAAGAACCCAGCAGCTCGCTTACACAAAAGCGAAATGTTAATATTTCTCCTAACATAAGGGAAACACGGGCGAGATGCTTAGCTACCGCTTGGATTTGTGCTAGGCGAAGTGTTGGGATTTCGTCCAACATATGGGAAACACAGGCGAGATGCTTAGCTACCGCTTAGTTGGTTGGCGAAATGTTGGGATTTCGCTTGTACTTTTTTTTTTGTAGGCGGTAGAGCAGCATCTCGCTTGTACCAGGCGAAGTTTCAGTCTCTCGTCCGTCTTCTCAAGCGATGCGTTGACCATTCGCTTACGTGAATGCGACATCCTAGAAACTCGCTTGATTATACATCGCTGTTTTTGAGACGGAGTAAAGATCAAATATTTTGATCTTTGACCGTTGGGTTTAATCGCACGACTGTGGATGCCCTTATCAAAAAATTTATAAGCTGAGAGAGACCTTTCAGTCATACTCCCAAATGAAGGTCGTATCTTAGAAAGGGTAAAAGCAATCTTTGTCCAGTTTATAAAACAAAATCGGACAAATACATAATTGAGTTTTCATTTTCCTATATGATTGGGAATAACAAACTAAAACATGAACTGAATACAAAAAACTAACTAGAAGTACAATTTTAACTAAGGAAAAAAAAACTAAATAATAAACTAGGAAAATGAGTTACAAAGGCATATTATGTAGATGGATTGACTTGGGATTTAAAGGACCTAAAGAGTCCAAGGAAAGAAACTTAAATTTAAGTTTTCATTTTTATCGGATACACAGGTGATTTTTTTCCAATGTAATCATATCCACCGACTGCTCTGCAAAGCTATAAAAAAAAAAAAAAAAACTAGGCCAAGAAAAAAAGTAGAGAAAAGAGCTAAAAATTTGAAAACACTAAAGGTCTCCCAAATTTTATCTTCCAAATGTCTCCCAAGGCTTTTTTTATAGGATTTTTTCACATAAAAAACATCCTCTTTAAATCTTAAGGTGGTAGAAAACACCGCATCAACAGCTATGGATGGAGATCATTTTTAAGAAGCCTGTAGTGGCTTTGTAAAAATCGAGACCACCAAAATCAAGAGAGAGAGTTAAAGGGAGACAGACTCAAGCGCAACCAATCGATTAATGACCACTAAAAACATTACTCAAAGAGTACCCAAACTTTATACTCAACCGATCCAAGACCCCAACCTGAAATACAGAAAACTTCTTCGTTAACCTAACAATGACGGCTTAAACCAGAAAACAAATAGATAAAACATGACATATATAAGGGATGTTAAAATAAACAACCCAATTAAAACATGATCAACTAATGACATATATAATAATAACCTCCACATCAGATTTTTCTATACCCACTATTAGAGATGCTCTTATTGCCTTTAATGCGAATGAATAAGAAAGTTGAGATACAGATCTAGTCAAGGATCTCTTGCTATAAAGTGGATGTGGAAAATGGAGGAACCACCATATAATATGGTGAATACCTCTATGAGGTATAGGGTTTAACCATAGTTTGTCATATCATCCAATTCATATCTGTTTTATTAGATGTTGTCACATAAATCCTTAATTACTAGGATCTTTTTGGATCAAAACTGTATCATCTCAAATCAGCTTCATACATATTGGAAACAAAAAAGTCATGTGAACGTTAAGTTTTTTACAAGTTTTCGTACCAATTTTAGAACAAGATCTATAGATCTATGTCTTGCGCAACATAATGACTTTGCTAGCCAAGATAATACTCAATAGTATCCAAGTGATAAATATAATTTGAGATTTGACAGTTTAAACCAGCAAATGCATTTATTAATATTTTGACAAATAGTTTCAATATCCAATACAGAGTGTAGTTTAAGACAAGAAGAATCATCTGAATATTTTTGCACCTGCATATATCCATATATATCATGTAGTAGAATAAAGTCAAACATCTAATAATAATTCGAACATTACAGAACAATAAAATTGAACTTTAATATTTTTTATATTATTATTTTGAATGGTGCAAACAATAAGATATGTTCAATCTAACAATTTATTTGAATTACATTATTTTTCTTCAATAGTGTAATGAGTTTTATTTTACTTGTTTATTATATATGAAAATGTTCTTGAACATCTATTATATACAAATACGATATGATCAAAGACGATAATTCAAAATTAAAATAAAAACTTTAATCTTTTATTAGTATGAGTCAGTTTCAATCAAATTCGTTACCAGTGGAGTAATGATACGACATCGTATCAAGATACATTGATTTTTTGAATGATGGTTCATCTACGTAAATCCATATTACGTATGTTATTTAGAAAATAACTTAAAAAAATATTATTTTTTTTTGTTTTTCTCGATTTCAGATGAATACATGCTCTGTATTATAAATATCAGCAGATTTAATTCTCTAAAAGTACCATCTTAAAAAAAAGAACGATTTAAAACATTGGAGTAAAAGTCTGTCTTTCCATTTATACGAATAAAATAGTATGTTTGTATTATTATTTTTTTTGAAGCATGCTTTTGTATTAAATTGATGATATGTAATTTTTTTTTTGGTATGAAATGAATAAAAATCTCATCGAAAAAGTAAGAAACTAGACTTTACCCCCCAGGGGCCAGTTGAAGCCTAAATTTTCTTAGGATTTGGTTTCCAAGCCTATTTTTACTTTCTTGTATCCCCTTGGCAGGATTTTGCTTCCCCTTAGTGAGTTTCCCTGTTACCCTCTCCATTCCCCTTCCATTATGGATGGGCTATAGATCTCGGTTTCAGTATTTAACAAAATTATCTTGTGCATCAGAGTTAGTTCGGGAGAGATATCCAAGTAACAAATCACTCTCTTCGTTCACTCTCTTGGCATTTTTTCCACCCTAAAACGGAAAAGATGCTACAGTGGTTAGTGGGGTTACCAATCTAGTGGATCCTGGTAGCAGCTTTCAAACATGGTTGATAATGCAAAAAAAAGGAAGGGGAGTTTCGGATTCCCTTATTTTCAAAGGAAGACTTCCAAAAGAAATAGTGACCCTATCCAATTTTGAGGTTCTAGGCTTGTAGCAATAACATATGACCACTTTGGAGAAGGAAAATGAGGTCATCTGTGATCACCCTCTTGCAGAGTTATGTCACACAGAAAATGTATAGGTTGGACACTAACTATGAGAAAGGTGTTTTCTTTGAACATGCAGTCAGTTGAAACAACTACACTTAACTGGAGAATTGCCCGATGAATTTGCAAATCTTCCTTATCTGCAAGAAATGTAATTGATGCATCTCTCACCCTCTCACTCTTTCCTGTTTGATAATATGCGCAAGTGACTTTGGGGTCTGCCCAGCTGAGTAGTACTGCTAAACACATATTTATTCATTTAACTATTGTTGGTTAAAACAGAGATTTAAATGTCAATTATCTCAGTGGGTCTATTCCTAAGGCTTGGAAAACTCTCCAACTCGTGAATCTGTAAGTAATTTTTCGTTTTATTTGTTTGAATGCCTTCCTGTAAAAGAAGTTACGTCAAAGTAATACATTGCTTGTTATTTGCAGGGCTATGCTGGCAAACAACATTGGGGGTTCAATTCCAAAGGAAATTGCTGAAATTGTTACTTTACAACATTTGTAAGATGCAGTAGATTCTTCTTTTCGGTTCATATAAAAACGGAATTGTTTCCGATGATTTAAATTTTTACTGTCTGTTGCAGGGTGTTGACAGATAATCAGCTTGAAGGACCTCTTCCTCCAGAGCTTAGCAAGCTTACCAGATTGACTCAATTGTAAGATATATGCATTAAATAGTTTGAGCTTATTTACCCAAATAAGTCGTCTCAAATAAATGATTGTCCTTGACCAAGGATGTTATAAGTCATCTCAAATAAATGATTGTCCTTGACCAAGGATGTTAGCAGTATACATTATGCTAGGGCATGCATAAATGGAGCAAACAGGATGTTCGAGACATAGTGTTAAATGTGCTGCACTTTCAGCTCTAACATCAGTAAGATAACATCTTTGTTGAAATGGATGTGATATTTGTAACTCCTATCAGTTAGGAGTCGGTTTATTATGTAAGAGTCAATTATTCTATATAGTTACAGGAATCAGTTTCTAGTGTTGTGTCTGTAGTGTGTTATACATAGAGGCACGTTTAATCAGTGAAATATATGCAAAAGCTTAGTCATTCTTTGTGTTCTTAGTGTTCTTCCTCTCTAGTCTCTACTGTATACCAATTCTAGCAATCTTGCGTCCAGGATTTGGACCGTCTAGAATTTTAGTGATGCGGATAAATAAGACTTATGGATATAGAAATTATAGGAGCTGATCTTACAAAGTGGAGATGTATAATAGAACATATTGTATGAAAACAATGAATCATCAACCCCATTTTTGCAATCATTATGAATAGAGGTTCATTTTTGTTATTATTGTCAAAGGTTTTTCCCAATGGATATTCACTATGTTGTTTTGATACCCATGCAGAGCTCTTTCTGGGAACAATTTTACAGGAGTTTTACCTGCAACATTTGCTAATCTGAAGAACATGAGAGATTTGTATGTGATGCTTTTTTGACAAAAAGCCTTAACAATGATATATATCTGTCATTTGAAATAAGCAATTTTTGGTTTTGCTACTATTTGCAGTAGGATAGCTGGGACTAGTATCTCTGGGAAAATACCTGATTTCTTTGGGAATTGGACACAACTTATTGAGCTGTGAGTATCATGCTCGAAACCTCCCTCTTATGTTTCTTCATTCCTAATTGAATTGAAATAACTTTGAAAATTCCACTTCATGATGATATTTAAAAGTTATTTCAACCTTTGCAGGGATATACGGGGCACATCAATGGAGGGTCCCATCCCTACCACCATATTCCACCTGAAGAATTTAACAACACTGTTAGACCACTTTGGCCTTTTCTCTACTGATTTTTGCAACTGCTTATGATACAAATTCCCCAATCTTATCAGGCATCACATGAAGTACAATTTTCGAACCCAAACAAGTTAGTATCGAACTTACATATATTTTAGATATTTTGTTTCAGGAGAGTGTCAGACTTAAAGGGACCAAACACGCCCTTCCCAGATTTCCAAGATATGGACAAGATGTCCCAATTGTGAGTTTAATCATATGGTTATGGTTTCCTGTATAATGTAATCCTATGCTTATGCCTGCTATTTTACTCTCTAATGAAAACTATGCATCATTGATTTACTACAGGGAACTGAGAAATTGCCTGATTGAAGGTTCAATCCCATCAAACATCGGAGAGATGATGCCTAGACTGATGAGACTGTAAGTTGTCTTTGATGAATGATCGTGCACTAGTGTCGATCAACAAATATTTTCTAGATTTGGTTTCCCTTTCGCATTCATGATTTTGCTTACTTCCTTTAGCTCAAGGGATTAAAACCTGAAAGAGAGAGTATATGAACTGACAAAATCAACATTGGTATATATATTTTGTAACCATTTTTGTTTGTGTATGATTTTCCAAATGATTAGATTTCATACATTTCTCATATCCGTCTCCTTATAATTCCTGTAAAACTAAAACTACTTACTGCCAGAACTTTTCAGTGCTATTTTATTTCATTTGCTGTTAAGGTTGTTGTCGAGTATCCGTGTATTTCATATGCACTAATTTATTGCGTGGTTGGCGGTGTTCGGATTAAATAAACCAAATCTTCCATGAGATGAGTTTGATGGATGGCTTTTGTGGAGTGCATCTGTGATGGGTTATTATGCTTTAGCTTGAAAGTGATATACACGATCGAATAGTTGAATGCACGGAATATATGTTCTTCATGGATGTTTCATTTGCGCAGATGTCCACATATACATGATGAGAATATTTAATCGTCCATAGAGCAATGATAATTCTACCCAACCCTCACTTGTCCTGGCGCTTGATAAATTCCCTAAACCTCTCTCTGCTTCCCTCCCCTGCGTGTGTGCACCCTAGTGCTCTTCAAGTGCTTTATCTCGTGTTTTCAATTGTATGTTTGCTATATAGCCCAAGTCTCTTCTATTTTATTGTTGAATTAGTTTTGTTGCTGGATTTGGTAGACTTCATTGCCCCCTGTGTGCAGAGTATTTGAATTAGTTTTTGATTTGTCTATGAATTGGACAACTGAAACAGAATTTGGTTTTTCAAGTTTGATTTTTTTTGGTATTTAATAAGACATTATATATTCATACTACAGTAACAACTCTTTTCTATGTAATTAATAAGTGTTTTTTTCCTCTTAACCTTTTCTTTGTAGAGACCTGAGCTTCAATAGACTTACAGGTGACATTCATAGCCTAAATGAAATTCCAAATCTTTCGTACCTGTAAGTAAAATAGCAATTCAACAATTATACCACGAAACTTGTGCATGAATCATTCTGAATATATTGAAAGTTTTTGTTGATTTGTTTTCTTGTTATTATGGTTTCTATATGTATTATTACTCAGAAGATTAATATGAAGTATTGTTTGGATATAGGTATCTCACTAACAACCTTCTGACTGGGCAAATACCGCTATGGATAACAAACACTAAGCAGAACTTGTACGACTTAATCATGTGTCTATGTTGTTTACCTTCTTATGCAAACCTTAACTTTTCTTAACTTCGTTGACATGACTCCGTTGTTATTCTGTCTAGCAGTGACCTATCGTACAATAATTTTACTGGACCATCACAGTCAGGTTGTCAGGATTCACATTTGTAAGTTTTAAATTTTTAGAACATTGCTTTTTCCTTAATTGTTTATTTTGATGGACTTGTTCTTATATGAACCTCACTTTGTCTGACTACCAAACAGGAACAAAATCTCGAGTTATGCATCTGAAGAAGACCAGTCGTAAGTTCCCTGAAAATTTGGTTGCATCTTTCAGCACACAATAATCTAACACTACTTGAACTAAACAAAAATCTTATGCAGAACTGCTTGGTGCTTGAAGAAGGACCTACCATGCGGCACAGAATCCAAATGTAACTACCTGAACTTTTCGTTGAAGGGAATCATAGTGTTTTATACTAAAAAATAAGGCTTAGTGACAGTTCAACAACGACCGTTTTTCTGTGTATAACATGTGTGAGATTTGATGACCATGACATTTGCAGATTATTCCTTTTTCGTTAATTGTGGTGGCTCAGAGATGTTTATCGGAGACGAGAAGTATGAGGCCGATGTATCACCAATGGGCCCATCATCATTTTACTCCTACAATGATAAATGGGCTTGTAGTACTACAGGGGATTTTGTCGTACCCTTACTTAAAGGCAAACCTAACTATCTTACTCAAGCGAGCCCAAACATGACAGTTACAGACTTATACACGACGGCTCGTATTTCACCACTCTCACTCAAGTACTATGGCATCTGTTTACATCCAGGAAATTATAAAGTGAAGCTTCACTTTGCTGAAATACTGTTCCCTATTGATAAAACAACTGCCAGCATTGGGACACGCATATTCGATGTATCAATTCAAGTGAGTGACTGGACAATTTTTTAGTGTTTGTAAAAAACTACAACATCATATACTTTTAGAGATACTTTAGCTGGATTGTTTCTTCTTGAATTTGAATGATATTTTACTGGTTTTTGTTATAATGATGTTCTCTGCGATATTTGGCCCTTTGCAGGGTAAACGCTATTTAAAGGATTTTAATATCGAAGAAGAAGCAAAAGGTGTTGGGAAGAGCATCATTAAAGAATATTCTGTTGATGTTACTGGTAGCACTCTAGAGATCCACTTATACTGGGCAGGGAAAGGAACTAATTTCATCCCGTCTGACTTTGCATACGGACCTCTTATTTCAGCTATTGCAGTCACACCAAGTGAGTTGATCCATACAGTTTACTTTTGTTCATCATACCACTAATTTTCTTCTTATTCTTATTCGTATCGTGATATATTATTTTCCTATTTTGTTGTTTAGACTTTGATCCTAACACAGGTCACATATCTGTTGGAGTACTTGCCGGCATTGTAGCTGCTTCATGTGTTCTAATCTTGTTGATTCTGGCAATCCTCTGGAAGAAAGGTTGCATTGGGAATAAGGACCATGAGGACACAGGTTAGTAAAATGAAATAAGTAACTTAGACCCTTCATTCTTGAACATGGGTGGGTGGTTAAGGAAACCCCTACCAAACAGGAAAAGAAACATTGAACTGGAATGATAACACACTCTGCAAATATACTCTCTTAAAAACTTCTGGCACATTGATATTGGTTTGGGCTCTGCATTACATCCACACCTGGAGTAAATTGCAATATTTTTAATGATTTGTGTTTTATACTTAATTGACATTCATCAACACCAGTATTGGTGTGTAATAAAATGGTAATGCCCAGGTGATTTTATTATTCTTACTCTAGCTTTGGATACTTTACAAGTCAAAATCTTTGTTGCTCATTTTCCCTCTTTGCAGGACTTAGAGAGCTATCACAGCGGGGTTGCTTTACTTTGCGTGAAATTATAGCAGCAACCAGAAATTTTGCAGATAAAATAGGTGAAGGTGGGTTTGGTCCGGTTTACAAGGTAATTTCGGGTCCTTCTTGACGTTTGGTTTTTGTTGTTGCCCAATCATCAATTGATATTTTGAACCACTTCAATTGAGTGTGACTTTCACTCCTATATACTCCTAAACTCGATCTCTATTTGGTTACATCAGGGCTTACTCCCAGATGGATTACAAATTGCTGTCAAGAAACTCTCTAACTTGTCAAAACAAGGCAACCGCGAATTTGTGAATGAGATTGGCATTATTTCTGGTTTACAACACCCCAATCTCGTGAAGCTTTTCGGCTGTTGTGTTGAAGAAGACCAGCTTCTGGTAATTTATGAATACATGGAAAACAATAGTCTTGCCCGTGCTCTATATGGTAATCATCACCTTGACTCGATATTATTACAAGACTCATGAATCAGTAGTATCAGTTTTAATGTCCGTTATTTTAAGTCAACGTTTTAGCCTTTTAAAAGTAATCAGAGGTCATGGTTTTAGGTAGTGCGAGCAACGACTAAACTTGAACTGGCCAACAAGGCTTAGGATTTGTTTGGACATTGCTGAAGGTTTAGCTTATCTTCATGAAGAATCAAGGCTGAAAATTGTGCACAGAGACATAAAGGCAACTAATGTTCTCCTGGATAAGTATTTTACCGCAAGGATATCTGATTTTGGTTTGGCTAAACTTGACATGGAGGAGAACACCCACATCAGCACACGTGTAGCAGGAACACCGTGAGTAAATTTGATTTCTTCCTATCTTCATTTGCCAGCACGTACTTTAATAAGTCTAGACATGGCTAACATGTTCATAGCTGGAGAAAGGATAGTTTCTTTTTGGTAGATATGGTGTTTAAACATTATCAGAAGTCCAATATGATGCAATATTACTTTCAATTCCCTTTTACCATTCCAAAAAGGATACGCAAAACACATTTTATTTCAAAAAACACATAAAACTCTTGACAAGCTCAACTAGCTTGTTGTGACTCTCTTGAAACGTGTTCTATAACAATGTCTAACCAACTATTTGTAATTGCACCTTGTGCTGTAGGTATGTATTTTCAGTATGCAGTAATTTTCGAAAAGAAAGATTGGTATGCAGTTTAGTACAACAACTGTCTGATTTTGTTTGAAAGTGAAAATTTCTTTGCCT
The DNA here is from genome assembly GCA_023531435.1 of Papaver californicum. Lineage (NCBI taxonomy): Eukaryota > Viridiplantae > Streptophyta > Magnoliopsida > Ranunculales > Papaveraceae > Papaver > Papaver californicum. Next base: position 2,275,408 of record JAJJMC010020037.1, read on the forward strand.
TTTATGTCCAAAATTCAAATTTAGGAGTATTCAAACGATGTATACAGTTTATAAACTCATATTTATGATGAACACATTTGGTTTTATGGGGAAAAAATGGAAAGACCATGACATCTAACTTCTTGTCTTGTGTTAAGTGCAGGCAAATGTACTAAAAGAACAAGGACGGCTCCTTGATCTCATTGACCCCATTCTGGAGTCAAACTATTCAAAGAAAGAAGTTTTGAGAGTGTTAAACATTGGTATCTTATGCACTAATCCATCTGCTGTTCTTAGACCAATGATGTCTACCGTTGTTGCCATGCTTAAAGGTCGACTGCCAGTCCAAGAATCATGTGTAGTATCTAGTCCGAGGACAGATGATATAAGGTCCAGTGCCTCTGAAGGAATCTCTTATGATAGCCAAACACATACATCAACCTCTTCCCGAGGGAGGACTGTACTAGAGATGAGTAATTCATCAGTTGAGGATCCAAGGCAGGTCCATTCCACATTTTCGACTTACTACAGCATGAAAAAAGAAGAAGAAGAAGAAATTAGAGGACACTCGAGTGGCTAAAGATCTCGTCGTTAAGAATGGTAGAAAATCACATAAATTTTTTTGAATCAATTAATTACTGTTACCAAAGGACCTAATCACCATTATAGAAATTAATGATTATTTTTTGGCATTAATTAAGGCTAGTTAATGGAGGAACCGCTACTCTGAAACTGACTGAATTTTTTTTAATACTAAATGTTAATTATTAACCTAGGTCCTTCATTTATCCCCAAAAGAAATAAAAATATTATCCTTATACTGTTTTTAACCATTTCGGATTAATCTGGTTTTTATTTTGTTGCCTCCATTAATGATAAAGTATTACCAAATACACCTATAAAAGAGATTATTTTGCCTTACCCATCTGTAACAAAACCAACAGAACTTATTTTGCTGCCCCAGATTATGTGCTACCCCAAGGCCAGCCCCGTACATGGTTTTCTAACCAGATATTTCTTTTTCAATCCATGGTGAAAATTTTAAGTGGTCAATAATAAGTACAACTCATTGCTTCCATGATTACTTTCGTCTTTTGACAACATATTCCATGGTTGTTTTATAAAGGGTTTATTTGGTTTTGCCAATTATTGAGTTGGTTCGGTTGTACATTGATTGGACTCGGTTGTTGGCCATTTTTCTCGCACTGAAACCTTCCATCTAAAAGTCAATGTCTCCTAACGTTGGTGCTCCTGCCTGTTACTTACAGATAAATTAATAAATTAATATTCCTTAAAATTAAATTCCTTCTGCTTTTCTCCTACCAAATATCACACCCTTTCATTTTTGTGTCTCTTTCCAAAGGTGCTGCTGCTTCTCCTTTCGATTAGGAGTAGTGGTCAGATATGAAGTTACCATCTCATGTCATCTCAAACAAATATTTCTATTTTCTAACTCTTCTTTCGTTCATTGTTTTGAATTGCTTGGGAGAATTCAGGTGTGAAGGTCAAGTTATACCAGAAGATGAAGGTCAGTTGAATCTCATCAAATCTTCTATCGTTTACTTCATAAATTTACTTCAAATACGTTCTCAATCAGAAAAAATAATAATCTTGAGCTCAATAACTTAGAAACCTTTATAATATCTCCGATTACATAATCTCTAACGAGTAAAAAAACAAGTCTGGTGAAAAGGATGCTGATTACTAGAATCTTACGCATCCTCCAGACAACCTGTTGAAGTAGAAGACGAATTCTCATGGCACTAGTTAGTTTTATAATCCGCTTTAATCCCACTTGGAGGTGGTCTTCAGTATATGACTTATAATACAATAGTGGACAACTTGGCTAGTGACTTAGTCGTAAATTGAGCTGTTCTTCCTGTCTATATGTTTATATTTTTCACTAACCAGCATTGTGCCTTCTATTAATATATGGCGTGTCCTCTCATTATTTAGCAGTTTTTTTTATTCTATGGCATGCGACATTCGTATACGTTGGCAGTGTCCCATTCCCACCTGTTCACTGTATGGATCGTCATCCAGCTAAGTTAGGGCATATGATGCATGTGATGTGTGCATCGAGTTTTGCATGCTAAAAATCAAGGTTCCACTGTAAAATGTTTGAATTCTTTTTTGCGGAACCATAAAATGTTTGTTTTCTCATTAATCGCTAGCTTTGTATAATTATATCATTTGATGACTTGAATATGTTAACTAACCACTGTTTTTTTTTTTGTCTGACTTATCTGAATCTGATTTACTTTATATCTGACTCAAATTATTAAACTGTAATTTTTGTATCCAACAATATATTTTTCCAACGAATCACAAATATCTTTTAATCAAATGTATGAACCTAGTCGTCCCTCGAGTCAGACAATAAAAAAATAAAAAAATAAACGATCTGATATCTGATACCGACACCTGGTTAGATTTAATTCTCGAATCAGATCTAAACAAACAAGGTATAGCATGTTCAACTTAAATTGAATGAGTTCCTCATTTTAGAGCTTTGCCCAATAATCGTCTTTATAATGTGAGCGAGTTTCTGAAACTTTTTAACCTTGAAATGGATTATTTTTCAAACCATGTCTTTTAAAGTTAAGAAAAGACGATGTCTTGAATGCCTAAAATCACATTGCCTTTACTTTCCATGTTGCACATTCAAGCACATATTTACATGCTAATATATTATCTCGGTGATTATTGTATCCCATTCAGTTGAAGCACTAAAGCAAATATCTATAAAATTAAACGTTGCACATTGGAAGAATGTCAACCAAAAGTCTTGCAGAAGTGGAGAACTGAACTTCAGTGGAGATAAGTTTGGCTCCAGTGAAGGCAACAGTAAAGTTGTGTGCGACTGTTCTTACAATTCATCTACCATCTGCCATATCACATATATGTAATGTATTTCGTCTCTTGGCTTTTTATATTCAAGCGCTATTGTTCATTCGTGTGCAATAGTGCATCCTGAGCCTATTTGTATCAAATTGGTGATCAGAGTTGCTTGTTTTTCTAGGGAGTTTTAGCCTATTTGTATCAAGTTGGTGATCAGGGTGATCAGAGTTGCTCGTCTTTCTAGGGAGTTTTAGCCCATTTGTATCAAGTTGTTGATCAGAGTTTGCTTGTTTTTTAGGGAGTGGTTAATTGTCCTTACACTACCACAAATACCAAATGCTAGGCAAAGTTTTTGACATGGGGCATTGGGTCTTAGATTTTGAATCTTTGATATCTATGTATCAATTAAAAACTAATAGTACGATTAGTTCAAAGAATTGAGGGCTAGGTAATTCAATTCCTAATGTGCCCAATCACTTAAACTAAACAAGAGTACAAGGTAAATAAATTTGCATAATTAAATTTTTTAATTCATAGGAATCCAATTCCCTCCAAAACAATAGATTTCTATTGCCTAGTCGAACAATGCAATAAAAGTTGATTCTAAGATAAAAATAAAATAATTGAATTATCTTAACCAAAAATTAATTTTTTGAATTTAAATTAAATTTATTGGAATTAAATTTTAAGAATTGGATTACTTATAATTGAATTATCAGGATTTCTATTCTTCCAACTAAACAAGGAGCAAGAGAAATAACATAACATTGGAGTAATAAATGAAAGATAAATAATCCTACACACTACCAAAATGATAAGAAAGATTAATCTATTAGAAATCTACACTTGGGATAGACTCATATAGCAGTATCAATTTGACGGCTGCTCGAGCAACAGTATCGCAAAGTGATCTAGAATCATATAAATGTCTTTAATCTTTACTTCCGTAGGTTAATCCGGCACTTCTCGAGATTTTAAACCATTCGTATAAATACTAAATAACCGGGGAATTTCAAAATGTCCCTCTCTTTAGTAGAAGACTTCAGTGTTCCATCAGCTCCTAATTGTTTTGAAAAAGGGAATGAGGTGATCCCCCTCTCGTGGGGTAATCTTAAAGAAATTCAAAAGACTACCGCACTAACTGTGGAAAAGATGTTTTTTTTTGCCATGCAGACAACTGAAACGTCTCCAATTAACTGGGGAATTACCTGATGAATTTGCAAATTTTCCATATCTGCAAGAATTGTACGGAACCCCTCTCCCTCCTTCCTGTTTGATAATATGCGCAAGTGAGTTTGGTCACTGCCCAGCTGAGTAGTAACACTAAACACGTAAATTTGTTCATATGATTGTTTTTGGTTAAAAACAGAGATTTAAATGTCAACTATCTCAGTGGGTCTATTCCTAAGGCTTGGAAAACACTCTCACTGGTGAATCTGTAAGTAATTCTTCATTTAGAAGGATAGCATTATAAGGAAATTTTTCAGAAAAAAGTAATACAGATCACTTGTTTATTGCAGGTCTCTCTTGGCAAACAACATTAATGGATTAATTCCAAAGGAAATCGCTGAAATTGCTTCTTTAGAATTTTTGTAAGATGAGGCAAATTCAGTTTTTTTGTTGCTCCTTTAGAAACAGAACTGTTTCTGATGATTCTATTTTTTACTTGTACAATTGTCTGTTGCAGGGTGTTGACAGATAATCAGCTTGAAGGACCTCTTCCTCCAGAGCTTGGCAAGCTTACAAAATTGAAAACATTGTAAAGTTATTTATATACCGTCATATTGTTTTAGTTGATTAAGTTAAATAATTTCATTTGTGTCATGTGTTATCTCAAAAAAATAGTGTCATTGAGCAAGGATATTAGCAGCATGAGTATTGCTAGGCGGCTAGGGCACACACAAGTAGGACACAAATGTTGTCCTTGCTGATATAGCAACGTAAACTTTGAGACATCCGTTAGGATCAGGATAGTAGTTTTAGGAGGTGTTTTTCATAAAGAGGAAGTTTACATTGAAACATATATATACTCCGTTCGTCCCATGAAAGTTGAACTATTTCAAGTTTGCACAATTTTAAGGAAAATATGAGAGAATTATTTTTTAGAATTTTTTTCTTATCTACTTTTTTGTGTTAAAATTTCGAATTGACTTATTTTGCAAACTAAAAGGTGGATATTTGTAAATGATATACAGTTAGAAATATTTTTAAAAGACCCACTCGATGAGTATAAACATGACTACCAAAATCTTTATAATTCTTAGAATAAATTATAACATCACTGGTTATTAGTGAGGATTTGTTTGGAAAAATAACATATGAAAATGAAAAGGATCAACTTTCATGGGACAAAATTTTAAAATAAATAGATCAACATTCATGGGACAGAGTATATAAAAACAAAAGATCTTTTCACATTTTCATTACCGATACAGATTTATTATTGCTAATATTATCAAAGTTTTTGTTCGAAGGGTATTCATTGGGTTGTTTTGTAACTCATGCAGAGCTATTTCTGGGAACAATTTCACAGGAGCTTTACCTGCAACATTTGTTAATCTGAAGAACATGGTAGATTTGTATGTGATGTTTATTTAACAAACAAACACCTTACTGTATTACCATATCTATGCAGTTGGATTTTTGAATGGCATCTATATATGTTATTATAAAAACAAATTTCTTGTTTTACTACTATCTGCAGTAGGATAGCTGGGACCAGTATCTCTGGGAAAATACCTGATTTCATTGGGAATTGGACAAAACTTCTTCGGCTGTGAGTATCATGCTCAAAACTTCTCTCTAAAGTTTCTTCATTCCTAATTCGATTGGTCATATAAATCCACTTCATAATAATGGTATCTAAAAGTTATTACAACCTTTGCAGAGATATGAGGGGCACATCAATGGAGGGTCCCATCCCTTCTACCATATTCCACATGAAGAATTTAACAATACTGTTAGACCACTTTGATCTCTTCTCTACTCATCTATTGGCAGATGCCTATGATACGTAGTCCCTAATTCTAACAGGAATCACATGAAGTAAACTTTTGAATCTAAACAAGTTAGTAGCAAACTTTCATGTGCTTAAGATTTTTTTTCTACAGGAGAGTGTCTGACTTAAAGGGACCTAACATGCCCTTCCCAGATTTCAAGGATATGAACAACTTGCGGCAACTGTGAGTTATATCATAATTATGGTTCTGCATTATGTAATATTCCTACAAGTATGCTTGCGACTTCATTCTCTAATGAAAATTATGCATCGTCCATGGTATACTACAGGGAACTAAGAAATTGTTTAATTGATGGTTCAATCCCTTCAAACATTGGAGAGATGCTTTCTGGACTAATGAAAATGTAAGTTGCTTTTCATCAATTATTGTGCAGGGTCAATCCACGAAACTTTTCTAGGTTGGCTTGCTCTTTGTTAATTGTATACATGTTTTCATTCACTTCCCTTAGCTTAAGGGTTTAAGCCTGAAACAGAGAAAGTATATGGACTGACAATAATCAACATTGGTATATATTACGTATCCATCTCTCTTTGTGTATGAGTTTCCAAATGATCAGATTTGATACATATAACATATCAATCTCTTTATGATTCCTGTACAACTAAGACTAGTTACTGCTAGAACTTCTAGTTCTATTTCTTTCCATTTGTTGTGAAGGTTTCTGTTGCATGTTCGTGTATTGCACATTAATTAAGTGTGTGGCAATATATGTGGTGTCTTACTTAGTAGACCAAATATTTCCTGGAGATGAGTTTGATGGATGGCTTTGGTGGAATGCATCTGCGATGGGTTATTATGATTTAGCTTGAAAGTGATATGCATGATCCAATATTTGGATGTATGCTATATGTGGACTTTATGGATGTTTCATGCATTTACACAGATGTCCACATATACATGGTCTATAGAGAATATTTAGTTGTCCCTAAAACAATGATAATTCTACTCAACCCTCACTTGTCCTGTCACTTGATAAATTCCCTAAACCTCTCCATGTTTCTCCCATGTGCACCCAACATATTTCGCAGGTGCTTTATCTCGTGTTTCCAAGTGTATGTTGGCTTATGTATATCCTAGCCCTCCTGGATCCTCAAGCTCTTGTTTCTTCTATTTTTACATTGTGTTCCATGATTTTGTAGACTTATTTGCCCTTGAGTTTGATATCTTTGTGTGTCAATTACTAGTATTCATAGGACATTTGGAAACAAGAATATACTCATATCTCAATAACAACTTTTTCTGTGTGATTGGTGTTTTTGATTTTTTAATGTTTTCCTTGTAGAGACCTCAGCTTCAACAGACTTACAGGTGATATTCAAAATCTTAAAGAAATTCCATTTCTTTCAAACCTGTAAGTAAAACAACAATGAATTATTTATAGCACGAACATGTAACATTTTGGATACATTTAAAATCCTGCCTCATTTGTTTCCCAGTTAGTATGGTTTCTATTCTTATTATTGCTCAGAAGATTAATATCAAAATTGTTTGGTTATAGGTATCTCACCAACAACCTACTGACTGGGCAAATACCGTTATGGATGACAAATGCCAAACGGAACTTGTACGACTCAATTATGTATATATTTTTATTCTTTGTGTGCAAGCCTTGACCTTTCTTAACTTCACTGACATGGCTCTGTTGTTATCCTGTCTTGCAGTGACCTATCTTACAACAGTTTTACCGGAACATCTCAATCTGGTTGTCAGGATTCAAACTTGTAAGTTTTGGATTCTAAAATCATGTTTCTTTGTATTTTTTTCTCTATTTGATCGATGGTTTTATTCTTATCAACCCCACTTTGTCTGACTGCCAAACAGGAACAAAATCTCGAGTTATTCATCTGAAGAAGACCAGGGGTAAGTTCCCTAAAATTTGGGCTGCATCTACCAGCACATAATAATAATAATAATATATACCATTTGAACTAAACAAAAATCTTATGTAGAATCGCTTGGTGCTTGAAGAAGGACTTGCCCTGCTTCACAAAATCCAAATGTAATACTTAACTTTTCGATGAAGGGAATCATATTGTTCTATACTCAGAATAAGACTTACTGAAAGTTCAACAACGACCAATTTTGTATAACCATGTGCGAGACTTGATGACTATGACATTTGCAGATCATTCGTTTTTCATTAATTGTGGTGGCTCAGAGATGGTTATCGGAGACGAGAAGTATGAGGCGGATTTATCACCAATGGGTCCATCATCATTCTTCACGTACAATGATAAATGGGCGTGTAGTACTACAGGGGATTATGTCGGAGCCTCCACACCTAAAGCTAATTATCTTGCTCAAGCGAGTCCAAACATGACAGTTAGAGACTTATATACGACGGCTCGTATTTCTCCTCTCTCGCTCAAGTACTATGGCATTTGTTTACGTCCAGGAAATTATAATGTGAAGCTTCACTTTGCTGAAATAATGTTCCCAATTGATAAAAGAGCTGGTGGTATCGGGACACGCATATTCGATGTATCAATTCAAGTGAGTGACTGGATAATTGTATTAGTTAGTGTTTTTAGAACGAAAACATCCCATTGGTTTCAAATTATTAATTAGTTTAAATTACTAATATTTCTCATTGATTTTGAATGATTTTTTATTTGTTTGGTTATAATGCAGTTATCTGTGATATCGTTTTGATACTTTGCAGGGTAAAAGATATTTGAAGGATTTTAATATCGAAGAAGAAGCAAAAGGTGTTGGGAATAGCATTATTAAAGAGTATGATGTTGATGTTTCTGGTAGTACTCTAGAGATTCATTTATACTGGGCGGGGAAAGGAACTAGTTTCATTCCATCTGACATTACCTATGGCCCACTTATTTCATCTATTGCAGTCACACCAAGTGAGTTGATCCATACGGTTTGGTATTAATTCTTCATCATAAAACTTATTTTCTTCTTATTCATATTCATCTCATGATATATTCTTTTCCATTTTGCTGTCCAGATTTTGATCCTGACATGAGTCACATATCTCTTGGAGTAATTGCCGGTATTGTAGCTGCTTCATTTGTTTTAATCGTGTTGATTCTGGCCAGCCTTTGGAAGAAAGGTTACCTTGGAAAAAGGGATCTTGAGGACAAAGGTTAGAAAAAGGAAATAAATAACTTATCCCTTTCATTGTTGAACATCGGTGGGTGGTAAACGAGACCCTACCTAATAGAAAAGGAAGCACCAAGCTCGAAAGATAAGATGACACACTGACTCTACCATGAAACTCTCTTAAAACCTCTCGCTTATTGATATTGACTCTGGGTCTGCATTAATCCAAAGCTGGAGCAATTTGATATATTTCTAATAATTTGTTTCATATGCAATAGTCATGGTGTGTGATAAAAATAGTAATGTCCATGAGACTTTTATATTCTTGCTATTGAAGGATAAGTTCCTTACTAAAGGAATAACCTGGTGGTAAGGAATATATCAAATTTAACATCTTCACAGGGCAAGGTCTAGCTTTCATTGCTTTACAGGTGCAAATGTCTGTTGCTCATTTTCCTTTTTTGGCAGAACTTAGAGAGTTATTGCAGACGAGCTACTTTACCCTAAGAGAAGTTAAAGCAGCAACCAGGAATTTTGATGGTGCAAATAAAATAGGTGAAGGCGGGTTTGGTCCGGTTTATAAGGTAATTTCGAGTTGCTTTCTGGCGCTTTGTTTTTTGTCATTTCCCAAGCATCAGTTGATAACTCGAACCACTACAATTGTGTGACTTTCTATACTATATACCCCTAACCTCGATCTCTATTGGATTATGTCAGGGCCTACGCCCAGATGGTTCACTGATTGCTGTCAAGCAACTCTCTGCCATGTCAAAGCAAGGCAACCGCGAATTTGTCAATGAGATCGGCATTATTTCTGCTTTACAACACCCTAATCTCGTGAAGCTTTTTGGCTGTTGTGTTGAAGGAAACCAACTTCTGGTTATTTATGAATACATGGAAAATAATTGTCTTGCCCGTGCTCTATATGGTAATCACCTTGCCTAGATATTTTGCTTATTACCAGTTTCCATGGATAAGTGGTATCAGTTTTGATGTCTGTTTATTCAGTAATCAGAGATGTCATGGTTTTAGGTCGTGCAGATCAACAACTGAACTTGGACTGGCCAACGAGGTTTAGGATTTGTATGGACATTGCCAAAGGTCTAGCATTTCTTCATGAAGAATCAAGGCTGAAAATTGTGCACAGAGACATAAAGGCAACTAATGTTCTTCTGGGTAAGGATTTCACCGCAAAGATATCTGATTTTGGTATGGCTAAACTTGACGAGGAAGAGAACACCCACATCAGCACACGTGTCGTAGGAACTTTGTGAGTGAACTTGATTTTTTCCCATATTCATTTGTCAACATGTACTTTAGTAAGTATAGACGTGGCTAACACACTCTAAGTTCCTAAATGGAGAAAAGGATTTTTTTTTTGGTAAAATTACTCGTAAAATAGATCTAATATTTTAACAATATTGAGATTTAAGTATAAGCTTCTGCTTTGACATGTCCATAGATTATAAAGTAGGGTTTTCCTCTTTGGCCATGCTATTGACCTTATATTGTTGTGTATTACCTGTAGAGGCTATTTGGCTCCTGAGTATGCATCGAGCGGTCGCTTGACTTATAAAGCAGACATTTACAGCTTTGGAATTGTTGCATTAGAAATCGTCAGTGGAAAGAGCAACACAAGCTATATGACAAATGATGAGTGCTTATGTCTTCTTGACTGGGTAAAGTAACTAAATATATTTACTATTTAACTTCAATTTATTGCGATGCACGAATATCTGTCCAACACCTTTTCTCTCTCAAAAGAACATAAATTTGACTCGAAATAGTTTAGTTTTGCTCTACAAGTTGATTTGGCTAGACGTTCCCAAAGAAGTCTAAAAAGTCATGGCTAGGGAACCATGTTGTCCATCTGTAAGGAAAATTAGTACTCTCCTGCATGCACTGCATGTGAGGGACTCTGGACTTGCATGTGGCCCTTGGTGAAGATATCATAAATGCAAAAGAATGAAATGTATCACTTAATTATCATTGGAGCTTACGAAGTTTCTTCAATGCCCGATATCCCTAAGTAGTTGGAAAGCATGAATATAGTCACTTTTTATGATGACCACGTATTTGGAACTGGTAGTATGGGAAACAAATGACCATGAGAGCTAACTTTCTTTTTGTTATAACTGCAGGCAAATGTACTAAAAGAGCAAGGAAATCTCCTTGACCTTATTGACCCCATTCTGGAGACAAACTATTCAAAGAAAGAAGTTTTGAAAATGTTAAACATAGCTCTCTTATGCACTAACCGATCTCCTACTCTTAGACCAATGATGTCTACCGTTATGGGCATGCTTCAAGGTCGACTGCCAGTTCAAGAATCATCTGTGGTATGTAGTCCAAGGACAGATGATACAAGATCCAGTGCCTCTGAAGGGATCTCGTATAATAGCCAAACACATATGTCAACCTCTTCGCAAGGGGGTACTCTATTAGAGATGAGTAATTCATCAGTTGGGGATCCATGGCAAGCTGATTCCACATTTTCGACGTACTAAAGTATGAAAAAAAGAAGAAGAAACTAGAAACTGAAGTGGCTAAATTCTCACTGATCTTATTGATGACTCATTTAAAGTTTAGGTTTCTTTTTTTTATACAAGAAAAAAAAACAGAGCCACTAATATACAAGAACGGAGTAGCTTCATCAATTTTGGAACAAGATCGGGTCGCGGGTGTAGAAGACAGAGTTACGGGCCCAGTTAAAACCATACTTGATCCATTAGCCAATAGTGAACGTTGTTTCCACCCCAATATTATACGTGCCTATTCTGCCCATTTCCTTGTGCTCAGTTACTCAGTGAGTCAACTGAGTCACATCCCCATCCTAAATACCAAATTCACTAATTTGAGCCTGAGATTTATGAATTTCAGTAAAACAGAATTCATCATCTATCAAAATCAAAATCAAAATCAAAATCAAAAAAGAGTTTTTTCAGAAAATCGGGTAGATGATCCAGTTGATATAGTTGGTTGGTTCTCGATTTAATCCTCCCCAATACCACCATAAAACTCTTAGGCGTTTAATTGTTGAATCAATTCATACACAATTGCGGCAATCTTGTTATCAATCCACACATTCCAGTTCATATGCAAGTTGGTTGTGGTGCTGTCAATAACTAAAACACCATCTAATTGATTGAAATTCAATCTTTGAAACTGAAAATTATATTTTGTCTACATGGTTGATGGTATTGCCTTTGAGCTGTTTGAGGAAATCCCCAATAGAGTTTTTTGTTTTCTTTCTTGGTTCATTGTTGTAAGAGTAAGCCAAATCGCTTATCATTTAAGATAGACTCAAATGGATGGAGAAATCACTTCTTTTTTTACTATCAGGAAAAATTCTTCTTTTGCTATAATGTGGTAGAAAGACGAATTGGAAATCAATTGTTGATTGTTAGGATTAAGTCAAAGTACTTGAGATCTTAAGCTCCTCATATTCTACCAGACTTCCAAAGCATGATATAGTTTGCTTCAAAAAAAAATATGATCTAGACAACCTCTATGACGAGCCGCTAACAACTCGCTCAAGTGAATTGGATTTCCTGTTTGACGTACATATTGAAGTAGATGATCGTGTATTCTAGATCCTTCAGCAAAACAAGAACATGGTAATGCAACACGTCTTATAAGATTTCTTGCATCACGTACAATGCAATGGAGATTTGTTAAACACGCTATTAAAAACATGTAGTAGAGAAATTGTCGTCGTAGACTAGCTCAATCGCCTAGTGATGGTAGACTTTCATATGCATATATGTTCAAAAAGTGTTGTTAACACGTCTCAAGTGGAATTGTCTGGTAATTATTGGAAGATGGAATTTATCTTTTGTTTGGAAGATATGATTGATAGTTGGAATTAACTTTTTTTCGCTTTGTTTTTTATAGTTCCGCGATGAACTCAAAAACAGTTGATCCGGGAAACCTCTATGATATGTCGTTGCCAAGTGCCTCAAGTCAATTGGATAACCTATATGACATGTTGCTAACAAGTAAATTGGACAACCTCAATCACGTGCCGCTTACAAGTACAAAACGTCGTAGAAAATTTGTTGCATCACTTACGATGAAGCAGAAAATGGCTAAGCGCATTGTTAATAGCATGCAGCAGAGATGTCGTCGTCTTAGACTAGCTCAACCGACTAGTAATGGTAGACTTTTAAATGCACATATGTTCAGAAAATCTATGGATGGGATAGAATAGGGTTAGTGTTTGGAGTGCAACACAAGGTTTCCTGGTATTCTAGCCAAAGGAGTTTGTGGTTTTGTATGAAGGACAAAGAAAAACACCCAGAAGGATCATTGGATAGTGCAGCTAATACAATGGATCCAGGAAAGGTACCAAAAGAGTTATCTTGTTTAACTGATCTAGAGAAACTACTGATAGCTCGTGTGAACCCAGTTATGTTTGTGTATAGAGTGAAAGGGCAACAATAAAAATACGAGGGAAATGTCATTAATTTTGTACAAGATGTGAATGCGATTGCTACGGTGCTTCCATGTAAACCGAAAGATTTCTCTGCAATTTTGATTGTTAAAATGACTGGAATGAAAGCAAGGCGAGAGTTTGTAGTACGCCAAGATCTTGTGTGGTTGAAAGATAATCATAGATATTGTAAAGATATAACTATCAGTTATGACAACATTGATGATTTTCCTGAGAATGATAAACCTGATGACCTTCCACATGTGAATGAGCATCATGACCAACAGGTGAATGATTACTAACTTCAACAATATTATGATTTTATGTATGATGGTTGATGACAAATGCACTTCTTTGTATGAACCAGTATATTTTTCATTTATTGGCAGGTTCAGACTTGTGAAGCTGACGACTACATCGGACCTGTAGAGTTACAAGAACAAGTTCTCCATATCGATGAATTCTAAATGGTAGGTTCCATTGGTTAACTCTCATAACCAGGCAATTTTGCAAACATGGATTGGTCCGCTATAATAACTACAAAATCTGTTATTCAATATATCGGCAAGTATGCAACAAAATCAGAACCATTTTTTAAGAATTTCATCGATACTTTACGTGGAACTATTGATGACCAACGACGACCTTGTCATGACTCCACATCTGCAATAAAGCGCTTGCTCATTGAAAAGGCATCGGAGAGATATATGTCTTCCCAAGAAGTGTGCCACCTTTTGATGGGTTGGTATTTACAATCATCCTCAAGAAGAGTTGTTGTTTTGAATCTGAGTGAGACTAGCTTATTCTCCTCGCAACTTCGGTAGAAACGAGATGGTGATGATGGAGAACCATAGGGAACTAACCCAAGTTTCTTTGGCAGATATTTGGAAAGACCGTATGCTTTTCAATACAAGTCACTGATTGAAATGGCAAATAAACATTATTTTGCTTGTAAAAAGTGGTGCAAATACCGTAATGGGGATGTTGTAATGGTTTTACCTGAATTAGTAGGGAACATCATGCCAGATACTGATCAATGGGAATCTTTCTGTAGATAACAAGTATTGTTAAATACTTGTTACAGAAGTATTGAAGAAGTGAAAGGAAGTTTTTTGACGTGGTCTGAATGTTATGGTGTACCCGGTCGTGCCACTGAGAATCAACCAGTAGCATGGTTGAGGATGAATTTAAAGACGAAAGTGATCCAGAAGATATTGAACCAATGGACGACTGGATGATCGCCGCAGGAATAACACCCAATTTTTTGGGCCATCAGGGGATACTGATCTCGTCCTACGGTATTTTGATGTCGAGCATAATTGGTCAGAAGGATTGCAACATTATCCTTCCATAGCCAATGATAGAAGATTCACCCACGCCTTAGGAAAAACAGCGCAAAAGGAACATCCATCTTCTGGTCCAGATGTAATGACTAATCATCACCAGATTTAAGAACACTCATTCAGATAACTTTAGTTTGGTTAAAATTATAGTTTAATCATATGTTGTGTACATGAGTTGAAGTTTCGGTTCCATTTTATATGTACACATTTCTATTGTCATAAAATTACTATAAGCAAAAATAGCTCGTAGCAAATTGGTATGAATTGCCATATGAATGTCATTGATTATTAATTTTGATGTGAGTATCCTTCTTTCTTATTGTTAATGTGTTGATCATGTTTGCATGTTTCTTTATGGTGTTGATACTTCACAATCCGTAAACTGAACATGGTCCGTACTTGTTTGATATAATTCCTCAAAACGTCCACAATGGGACGATGAAAAGTTGGACTAAAGATCAAAAGAAGTCTTTAGTCCGAAAATGTATGGCGCAGTGGGACGATTTTTTTTAGTGGATAGTCGAAAAAAACCACTGTAGCCGACTAGATTTAGGATTTTTTCTGGACTAAACATGCTTTAGTCGAGCGGGCTCGTAGTACTCCGCTTGAGTCTAAGCGGCATCGTAATGAATCGCCCAGAGTCAAGCGTTATTCTGGGACAATGCATAAAGATACGGGCGGTAAGCTAGGATCCGCCTGATCAAGCGTTATTCTGGGAGTACGCCTGGTGAAACGGGGTTCTAGGATCACGCCTACACACAAGCGTGACGCTGGAATACCGCTCAGTTGGATCGTTATCCTAGCATGCCGCCTACAATTAAACGTGGTGCTAGAACTCCGCTCAGATATAGGCGAGGCGCTAAGACGCCGCTCGATTCTAGGCGCGCCCCTAGGAGTCCGCCTGGCTGATTTGTTACCGTTTTGTTACCGTTGTCAACGACTATTATTTTTTATATTTTGATATACCTATAAATAAATGAATTTATATCTATCATTCCCATTTCAAATCCACATCTTTTACATTTCATAGAAAATTTATAATCTATCGTTTTCATAATTATGTCTTACGAAAATTTTAGGCTTAATGCAGAGAATTTTACCCTAGAGGAAGATTTATCCCTATGTCGAAACATAGTATTACATTATCCAACAAGAGGTCATGAACGTCGGATGAATGGTTCAATGAGCATGCAATGGTTAGAAGATATTCATGCTAACTTTTGTAATGAAACCAGTAACCCCAATAACCGGAACAGAGCATACCTTTTTTGTCGATATACGGAAATCACAAGGGCAGTACTAGAATTTTCTTCTTTAACCGCCAAGGTGATGAAAGAAGAATTAGGAATGAAACTGATGATGAAGTTGTTGCCAGATCTCTGGAGGAATGGAGAAGATAGAAACGTTCGGATTTTAGGTACCAACCTCATTTCGAGATACTAAGGGTGATGGAAGAATACAATCCTTTTGTGTTGATTATTCTCCGAAGATGTGAAGAACATCGTCCCGGGCGTTATACGACCCGTTGAAGGTTTAATAATAGGTTTACTTAAGTGTTTAAGTTTAATCTATTGATTTATTATATTTCATCTCCTTTAATGTATGCCTTTTCAATTCAATGAAATGATGTTACAAAATAAAGTTACTTCCGGTTAAAACCAAACTCTGAGAGAATATTTGAAAATTTTCCAGAATACGAAGATAAAGTTAAAAAATTACTACCGATTACAACCAAACTCTGATAAAAGAAAAAATCTCAAAATCGGTTGATAAAGTTAGCAGTTACTTCGGTTACACTTTGGACTTAATGAACTCGTAGCTTTCAACAAATGTGAACTCTTCTCATTTTTCCTGATAGTAGTGCATTTTTGCGAGATCCTCCTTGAGAAGCATAGGAAAAAAACATAATTCATCAAGTTAACTATGTTGTTATTGGAAGACCAAACAACTTAGCTTATGTAAAAGATACTTACAAATTGTTGGATCGACAAGCCTAAATGGGTGGGGTTAAAGATCTGTTGTTGTGTAACTATATAATCAGCTATCCCTTTTCGGATAAGTTGGTACCTATCGTGAATTTCTTGAAGAAATATTTGCTTTGGATTTCCATATTCTCGAGCATATTGGATGTACATCCTACCCCAAAAGTTTTCAAGTTCAACCCTTCCAGCTATGACATCTTCACGTAGGGTTTCGTTATGCCAGGTTTTGGTTATAGCCAAGTCTTCAGCTGAATCAAATGTTGGCATGTTTGTAGGTATAGTTAGGAAGTGAATTACAAAGAGGAGATGATTAAATGAAATTTGTAGAGTGTATGAAACTAGGTGAGTGTGGTATTTGGTAGAGAACACATATGTGTTTATAGGATAAAGAGAGAGACGTAACGACTAGTATTTTCAAAAACTTACTGCTTAACATGAATTCTCTCTAAATACAGAATTGGTCATGAAATCTCTCTAAATAACTCAAAATCATTACTCCATTTTCAAATGAGACAACTCTTCGGCTAGCAAATGAGTTTGTAATTTATTAAAAAAATAAATAACATGAGCTAATAAGTATAGCTAAACTCACTTTCGCAGGAATCGCGGCTACACTTAGCATGTGCAGAAAGCCTTTAAACCCCTAGGTGCCCCTAGTGGCCGAGTTTTATCTCGGGGGGGGTTTACAAGAGATTTACCCACAAAACCTATCCAGAGGATTTACAAATTTTTAATCATCACCAAAATCTGACCATAAGTGTTCGATCAAGTCATTTCCCAAACGAATATGAGTATCTTTGTCGAATACTGCATGTCGGCGTTGGTCTATTCTCATTCTCGAAAGTTCAGCAGTGTCCTGTCTTGAAATATTTACCGGTGCACCGTGGCTGCGTTGATCATACTCATGCGGCCAATCACCGGGTAAACACCCATCCTCCACTATCATATTATGTAGAATGATGACAATTTTTATTATATATGCTAATACGTCTGGATTCCACATTAGTGTTGGTTGTTTGATGATTGCAAATTGATTTTGCAGTACCCCGAAGCCTCGTTCTACATCTTTTCGGCAACCCTCCTGCATAGCAGAAAAATTTTGTTTCTTCTGAGAATCTGGATGTTTAATCGACATCACAATAGTAGCTATCTTTGGGTATATTCTATCACCAAGATAATACCCCATATCGTACTGATGTCCGTTGACAACAAAGTTCACAGCCGGTGCTTTCCCGTTGATTAGCTTTTTGAAAATATATGAACGATTCATCATATTTATATCATTGTTAGAACCAGGCATACCAAAAAATGCATTCCAAAACCATAATCATATGACACCACTGCCTCCAGGATAATAATTTCACTACCTTTGTACGCAGTGTAAGCACCCGATTCAGCCGATGGGAATTTATCCCATTTCCAGTGCATGCAATCAACACTACCAAGCATCCCCAGAAATCACCTTTCCTTTTTTTCAGCAAGAAGTAGTTCAACATCATGCTTAGTTGGTGTGCGCAAGTATTCTTTCTCGTACAGATGGATTATCGTCTTACAAAACCTACGAGTTGCTTCCAAAACTGTGGTTTCTCTGATCCGTAAATACTCATCTATTGCATCTGCCGCACATCCTTAAGCTAACATTCTTATTGCTGCAGTAACTTTTTGTTGAGGGGTTAATCCAAGAACACCACAAGCATCTTTTTTCTGAACAAAATAATAATTTACGATTATGACATCCTCCAATATACGGTTGAATAATTCTCGTCGCATTCTAAATATTCTACGAAATACATTAGGAGGAAACGTCGGGTTTCTGCCAAAGTAATCTCTCTATAGAAGTTTCGCACCGGCATCACGTTCTCTTGGTATTTGGATACGTGTATGTGGCCAGTTCATACTTGAAACAATTAATCCCGCAGTGACTTCTTGGTTATTTTGTCTCAATGCAAGTGAACCTTCGTCTGATGAGTAATTACTATTGTTATCATCATCACCAAAGAAGAAGAAAAAGAAGAAGAAAAAGAAAAAGAAAAAGAAGAAGAAGAAGAATAGAAGAACAAGAACTATAGTACTGATTGTTATTTTGATAGTATGCCATTTTCTTTTTGATGGTTGTATTTTTGGTTTATATAATCGGAGAATCGAATGTTCAATTTATAGGCAAATGAAGATAAGATTTTGAGTTTTGAATTGACAATACACGGTTGGTATTTTAATGCAAAAACAGAGTTGAGGCAAGTGGGGTGGACAGACG